>CM021100.1:685785584-686020384 GCA_007115665.2 Sequoiadendron giganteum | reverse complement strand
TAATGCTCGAAAGCAGCCAAAAGTTCAACGGGAAGAATTACAACACCTAGAAGCACCGCATGCTTACGATCTTTGAATATCGGTGTCTCGATCAAGTCGTTTTGGGGAACTCACCTCGTCCCACTGTAGTCGGAAAAGACCAAGACAAATGGGATAAACGCAACTAGGAAGTTGGCATGCTCATCAAGCTTTCAGTAACTAACAACCAGCTGCCACAAGTGCCGTCAGGCAAAACAACTACTGAGGTATGGACGTACCTGAAGGATCTCCATGAAACGTTAGATAAGAGTCGTGCGTTCTTTCTTAAGAACATGCTCTTTTCAATAATGATGGATGAGAAGACCTCTCTCCACGAGCATCTGACAAAGATAAAGGAGATTCATGACCAACTGGAAGCGATTGGTCGAACAATGGAGGAAGAAGATATGGTGGTCATTACTCTGAAGAGTCTCCCGCGATCGTATGAGCATTTCATCGAGACGCTAAATATCACCTCCACCAATGTTGATCTCAAATTTGAAAATCTTTGCAACAAGATCGATGGCGACAACAGTTTGGAAGCAGTACCAATTCCACCTCCACAGAGCAAGCGTTCTCTGCCAAATCTTCTGCTAAGAACAAAGGTAAGGCTCAATCTTCTCAAACGAAAGGCTCTAGTTCTTCTCAGGACAGCAAGAAGAACATTCAGTGCAATTATTGCCATAAATATGGTCACATAAAGGCTGATTGTCAAATTCGGTTGGCTTCTAAACAAAAGAAGCAGGGAGGGTCTCAACAAAAGGCACATATCGCAGAGCACACTAAGCAGAAAGAGTCTGCATTCTATGCTTTTATGGCCAAGAGAACAACAAATCCAGTACAATCTTCTGCTTGGTATAATTGACTCAGGGGCTTCTCGACATTTTACTCATCATCAAGATTGGTTCACCAAATATGAACCATTCATTGATTCAGTGATCTTTGGAGGCAGTGAAGAGTACACAGTTGTCGGTAAGGGCAATGTTCAGATTCACTCTAGAGGGAGAAATTTACTATTTCTTGATGTCTACTATGTTCCAGGCATGGAACATAATCTTCTCTCCGTCAACCAGATCATGAGGCATTCTCCCCAGTTGGATGTTATTTTCAGTTCGTCCACCTGCAGCATTGTCGATAAGGAGACACGTACTACGATCGCTATGGGACTTGAGGATCATGCTCTATATAGACTTGTTGATTCCGGTGATTCTTAGGACACGCTCTGGCAGCCAGGAGTACTTCCATCAGCAAACTTTGGCATCAGCGTTATGGGCACTTGAATGTGCACTATCTCTCTCAACTGTCTCGGGAGGGTTTGGTTGCTAGTCTACCTGAGATCCAAACTCAAAATCATGGAGTTTGTGGAGCCTGTCAAGCTGGGAAGCAGCATCGGACACCATTCTCTGATGGTGATTCTTGGCAAGCCTCCAAGGTCCTTCAATTGGTTCACGCTGATGTATGTGGACCAATGAACACTCCATCTATTACTGAGTCCAGGTATTTTTTATTATTTGTTGATGATTTCAATAGAAAAATGTGGGTGTATTTTTTGAAAAATAAATCAGATGTGTTTAGTACATTTCAGCAGTATAAGGCCTTGGTTGAGAAAGAATCAGGTTCTCAGATTGTCACTCTAAGGTCAGATGATGGAGGGGAGTTTTGTTCAGCTGACTTCTCTACTTTTTGTGCTACACACGGCATTAAACGCCAACTCACCACACCATACAACCCTCAACAAAATGATGTCGTTGAACGTAGGAATCGCACCATTACTAAAATGGCTCATTCTATGATGGAGTATAGAA
Source organism: Sequoiadendron giganteum (assembly GCA_007115665.2). NCBI lineage: Eukaryota > Viridiplantae > Streptophyta > Pinopsida > Cupressales > Cupressaceae > Sequoiadendron > Sequoiadendron giganteum. Next base: position 686,018,561 of record CM021100.1, on the reverse strand, counting down.
ATGTCCCCAAGAAATACTGGGCTGAAACAGTTTATACTCTAGTCTACCTCCTGGATCGGTCCCCTACATAGGCCGTTAAGAAGATGACTCCTGAAGAAGCCTGGTCAAGATGTAAGCCTAAGGTGGGCCATCTGAAAGTCTTTGGTTCTACAACTCATGTATGGATTCCAAAAGCAAAGCGTGCCAAGTTGGACTCCAAGAGCTAGCAACTTATGTTTACAGATTAGAGCGACAATCACTAGGCATACAGGTTGATTGATGTGGAGACGAATCGTCTCATATTCAGTCGTGATGTTGTGATTGATGAGACTACTGGTCCATTTGTTCCTACTACCAGCCCTGAGGATCAACCTATGAAGGTTCCTGATGAGGGTGTTCGTCTTCCTCTTGGTTCCCATGATGGGAGGGCTTCAAAGCACTCTGACTCTGAAGATGAGGAGTCTACCAGTCATGATCTAGCACCACCTGATTTTCCTCAGGACTCACATCCAAATGACTTTGTTCCAGAAATCCCAAGAGATGTTACTCCTATTTTAGATGTTGGCACTTCTACTCGTCGGCCTAAGTGGTGGCTCAAGACTGTCGGAGATCTTCATGATGATGAACTCATTGAAGGCAAATCAGCTCGTAGAAAGCGCAAGTAGCAAAACACAGTCAATTTTGCTCTTATGGCCAACATCCACAGCATCTATGAGCCTCAAACATATTCAGAGGCTAAAGGAATTTTAGAGTGGGAAAAGGCTATGGAGACAGAATACCATAGTCTTTTGAAGAATCACACTTGGGTTCTTTTTGATCTTCCTCCTGGGAAGAAACCTATCAATTGCAAATGGGTTTATAAGGTCAAGTATCATGCAGATGGCACTTTGGATAAATACAAGGCAAGGTTAGTTGTTCGGGGATTCACACAGCAGGAGGGCATTGACTACGAGGAGACTTTTTCTCCTACTGCCAAGATGAGTGCAATTCGTCTTCTTCTCGCTATTGCAGCCCAATTCGGATGGACAGTTCATCAAATGGATGTTAAGAGTGTCTTTCTCAACGATGATTTGCAAGAAGAAGTCTACATGATGCAGCCTCCCGGTTTCAAGGTTGTTGGCAAAGAACATCAGGTATGTAAGCTCCTAAAAGCACTCTATGGACTAAAACAGCTCATCGTGCATGGTACATCAAGATTGATCAGTACTTGGTTGATCATGGTTTTCAGCGCAGCCCTTCTGACTCTAATTTGTATGTCAAGCACTCTGGTGATGATGTTTTGTTTCTTGTTATCTATGTTGATGACTTGATCATTACTGGCAGTTCAGCACATTTGATTGCAGCAATCAAACAAGATTTGTGTCAAGCTTTTGACATGACAAATTTGAGGCTTCTCCATTATTGTTTGGGTACTGAGTTTTGGCAAACCACTGGTAGCATTTTTATCTCTCAGTCCAAATATGCCAGAAGTCTACTTGACAACTTTCAGATGCAAGATTCTAAACCTGCCTCCACACCTATGGAGAAGGGGCTGAAGTTATCAACCAACTCTAATTCACCTCCAGTCGATGAAACGACATTCAGGCAACTAGTGGGCAGTCTCATCTACCTCACTGCCACTAGACTTGACATCAGTTTTGCAGTGAGCAACATTTCTCGCTTCATGACAGCTCCAAAAGCTGATCATTGGCTTGCAGCGAAGCGAGTGCTGAGATATGTTAAGGGCACTTCAGATTATGGCATTCTGTATGGCAGATGCACAGATCCAAAGCTGATTGGTTATACAAACTCAGATTGGGCAAGTTCAGTGGATGCCAAAAAATCTACTTCTAGATATATATTCAGTTTGGGTACCAGTGTTGTAACATGGACCAGCAAGAAGCAACAGGCAGTGGCTCTTTCCTCGACTGAAGCTGAATATCGAGGAACTGTTAAGGCACCATGTGAGGCAGTTTGGCTCTGCGGGATGCTTTCTAACATGCACATGTCAAAAGCAAGACCTTCTCCCTTATACACTGATAATCAAGGGGTGCTCAAACTGGCCAAAAATCCAATCTTCCATGAATGTACCAAGCATGTCGAGCTTCATTGTCACTACATCCGCAAGCTGGTAGAAGACAGATCAGTTCAACTGCAGTAAGTTCCAACAACGGATCAGACTGCAAATATTCTCACCAGGTCTCTGAGCCCGAATAAGTTTGTCAAATTCAAAGGGCAACTTGGTGTTGTTGACGGATTGACCATTAAGGGAGGGTGTTAGAATATTATATTCTCTATATTTAATGGTCAATTATGAATGTAATTAAGTAGATTAGATAATTTTTTATTGTCTACTATTTCTAGTAGGTTGACATTTAATGTTTGTAGGTACAGGTAGTTGGTCTCTTAAATGTCAATAGTTAGGCTCATTTATGACTACAGTGCTTTGCCACTGCTATTTAATGTAGTTTGTTCTCCTTCTTAATACAAGTAAGCAATTACCTGTTCATTCCTGAACACATGTGTTTCTCATTATTTTCATTCTTCACCTTCTAGTACTCCTTATGCAATCCCGTGGATTTTTTGGTACATCATGATGATACATCCTTTAATGCTTCCCCATAATATATGAGTACTTCTGGAGAAACATCTTTCCTATTGGGCAAAGATGTAGCATAGACATGCATAAGGACAAAGAACAACATAAGGATCTTTTATAGTATTTACTTTGTATTTGTGAGGATAATGAGCCACCAATTTATGATATGTATTACTCCACTATTAGACATGATATGCATACATATATGGATATGGGGCATGTTCAACTTGATCTTTCACATTAGTGGAGCTCCATCATGAGCAAATTGAACCATAGTTTGCAAACTCAAACTCAGAGAGTACTTGGCAAGCCAAAAATTTATGACTCGGAGAGTGCTCGGCAAAAACTCAACTTCAAAAACACGTAAATTTTTTAAAAACCATATTTTAAAAAAAAAACATAAATTTTATCCAAAATACAACTACAAAATGTATTATATGAGTTTGGTGGGACTCTAGGCACAATACAACATTTTCATAAATTTATAAAAGGCCAAAAACAATGCTTATAAAGCCAAAACAAAAAACAAAGTTTTTGAAGTGTTTAAGCTACGCTTTTTCTTGTGATTTTGACATGTTGCTAGCACAACAAGTTAGATGGAAAAACTCAGCAAGTTTTTCCAAATTCTCAACAAAACAACTTGATGAGTAAACCTTGTGAGTACTTGAGCAAAAAACTCACAAGAATTCAACGAGAAACAATGCATTGGACCACCTCAATAGTTGTATTGTATGCCAAAAGGTTCATGTTCATGTTCATGTTCAAGTTTGGAAGCAATAAAATTCGGATTAAGTTCAGCCCAAAATAACAAAAAAAAATCATGACTAAATTCAAATAACATGAATTTGCAAAAAAATTATATAAGCAATAAATCCATAAAATTATCAAAATGCCTAAACATTACTAAATAAATTTAAAATCCATATTACAATGTGCCATTATAATAAATTTAAAAATATTAGAAATAAAACTAAGTTTAAAATTCAGCATTGTGGCCACTCATGGTATTCATGCCATGAGACAAGTGTCTAGACATTTGTTGTTCCAATCTCTCGTTGGGCTGGTGTGCTCGCAAGCTCTATAACCTTGTTGGGCTACCTTGCTCGCGGGCTTGGACTATTCACTCGCATTCATACCGAGGAGGAGGTCCCCCATTTGTGGCCTCCATATTGGCTTGGGCCAGACCAAAATTAACGAGATACCGATCAAAAAAAAATGTTTAGAATTTCTAATTTAAAACTTTGTAAACATATTATTAAATATATTAAACATCAAGGAGGGGTAAAAATTTTATTAAAACAAGGAAACATTACAAAGCAAGGGCATTAAATGGCCCTATCAGGTTCAACCAAGTGATCCAATTGATGAGACAAATCCGGGGGTAGTTGACCCCGATCCACCAAATTCCAATCATGAATATGATTAGAAGCCCATTTAGCCAAGCAATCAACAACGCCATTCCATTCTCGAGGAATATGAGTGAAAGTAATATACTCCAGAGAAGCACAGAGAGTGAGAATTTGTTCAACAATCAAAGCCAACTGCTAGCTCACATCATCCAAATACCGCCTTTCCAGTAAGTTCACCACAACCTTGGAGTCAGACTCACATATGATCCTTCGCCATCCCAATTGATTGCCCCACTCCACAGCCAATAAAATGGCCTAAGCCTCCATAAGATTATTAGTATGAAGACCCTTATACACAGAGAAGATAAACTGAACATCTCCAGAGCTATCCCGACCAACACCCCCAATGCCAGCATGACCTGGATTTCCACGAGAAGAGCCATCCGAGTTGATTTTTAGGACTCCATGAGGAGGAGGGATCCATCTTCCCTCCCTATTCACCTTCGGGGTAGGATGTCTACATTTGTTGTGCATGAGCTGTCGTTGCGGAGGAGGAAGATGAAGACGATTACAACAACCAACATCACGAGGGTCCACCAGCACAGTCATATCACACTTAGCCGCAAAAGTTTCCCCTAAAGAGTGTAGAATTTTCCACCATAGGTGAGGGGCCATCAACAATGAATCCTGAAAAATCCGCCTATTCCTCTCCAACCACAGGTTCCAGATAATAAAGGATGGCCCAAGAGCCCAAGCAACCTGAAGAAAGGAGGTAGAAACAAGGGCCCTGCCCCACCGTTCCCCAAACTCCACCAATGAGGAAGCATGCCAATAGGCCGTATTCCACACCCCCCACCAAAAATGCCAAATCTCCCTAGCATAGGAACATTGGAAGAAGAGATGGGAGACACTCTCTTCACAGCCATGACACAAAACACACATAGAGGGGCCTTGGAAACCATGCTTACATAAATGATCCCAAGTAAGACACCGGTTTTGAGCCACTAACCACATAAAGAAGTTGCACTTGGACCATGACAACTTGTGCCAAACTTGCTTCCACCAAGGGACCTCAATGTCCCCAAACAACTGCCTACCTAACTACTTATAACTAGCTGCCACAGAGTACTTTCCAGACAAATCCGAACCATCCCAAGCCAAGACATCAGGTCCCCTCAAAGAATTACAAGCACGGGAAGCCAGAAGCTGGGAAAGCTCATGCCTATCCCCCTCAAACCCTCCAGGTGGCCCCTCAGAAGAATGCTTCCAGCGAAAACTTACAACCAATCCACCATGCTGCACCACCTTATAATGCTCGACAGTATCCCAGCCAACCGCAACAAAAACATCACAAAGGGACTGGAAGTGAGGAAAAGAAGAGAGAATAGAAGGGTGACCATCCCAAGAATCTGACCAAAAAAGAGCCTGTGATCCCGAATCACAAATCCAAAAGAGCGCACACTTAATCAACTGCACCCCCACTTTCAAAGTATGCCAAATCATAAAACCACTCCCTTCCAGAGGATAGCGAGGAACCTCAAAAGAAGCAACACCCCAAAGATATTTATGGTTGAGAATACAAGCCCATAACTGATGCTGATTGGTACACCATCGCCAGTAAAGCTTGGCAGCAAGAGCTTTCCCATTCAAAATAGCAGAGCGTAAACCAAGACCACCCTCCTGCTTTGGTCTACACACAGATTCCCACTTAACAAGGCTCCACTTTGAAGACAACAAATTACCGCTCCAAAGAAATTGACGTGAAAGAGCATCAAATTCCTTAAGGAAATACATAGGAGTCGCTTGATCAAAGCACCTGTAGATGGGAAGGACCTGGATAACAGACTTGAGAAGAGTCACTCTAGCAGTAGTAGACAACCAACGATGGCATATAAGTCTAATGAGTAGATGGCATATGGTATTGGATTCCGAATTGTTATGGGAAGGACATGATAAGTCCAATGAGTAACCTTCCGCCTAAGCTTATCAAGCAACAGCTGCCAGGAGGACTTGGCCTGACGACCAACAGCAAGAGGAATACCCAAGTAGACAAAGGGAAGAGACCCAATTTGAAACCGCAGAATAGCTGCAATCCGTCGCTGGATAGCTTGAGGAGTATTAAAGAAGAATATAGAAGACTTCTGCTCATTGACTTTCTGGCCCGAAGCCGCTAGGTAGATGTCCAAAGCTTTCCTGAAGGATTCAGCCTCCCTAATACGAGTCAATCCCATAAGAGAGGTGTCATCCACAAATTGGAGATGAGAAAGCATTGGCAAGCCCATCCCCCATTGCCACCCATGAATCAAACCTTGTGAAACCCGAGATTTAAGAAGCTGACACAGCCCCTCCGCCATAATAATAAACAAATAAGGAGAGAGCGGATCTCCCGGACGAAGGCGCCTAGTAGCCCCAAAAAGCTTTGAAGGTTCCCCATTCACAATAACCGAAAAGGAGGAAAAGGTCACACAGCTCAATATCCAGCTCACCCAATCAAAGGAAAAACCAAAGGCCAAGAGAATCTTCTGAAGAAAACTCCATTTAACTCTGTCATAAGCTTTGGCCTTATCCAACTTGATAAACATAGACCTATCCTAAGAGGTTGCCATGGAATGAATGTCTTCAGACGCAACCACCACCCCATCCAGAATTTGACGACCTGCCACAAAGCCGCCTTGCTCCTAAGAAATGATCACAGGCAAACAAGATTTAAGCCTCTCAGCAATCAACTTCGTAATAATCTTGTACACCACATTACAGAGCGCAATAGGTCTAAAGAGATCAAGCATGTCAGCATCTTCCTTCTTAGGAATGAGAACCAGAAAGTAGCATTCAGGGCACGAAGCATCTACTTACTATGAAGAGACTCCGAACCACCTCCAACAAATCCAGCTTCACAATATCCCAAAACTCTTAGAAAAACTCAACTGGGAAACCATCAGGGCCAAGAGCTTTCCCCTTATTCATCCCAAACACCACCACCTCCACTTCCAACAAAGTCACCGGGCGAATAAGAGAAGCATTCAACTCATTAGAAATTAAAGAGGGAATGCAAGCAACGACCCTATTCTAATCAGCCTCAGCAGGAAGTGAATCCTCGGTGAACAGATTAGAGTAGAACTGACGAGCCTCTCTAGAAAAAGCCTATTGCAAAGAGATCGAAAGACCCTCAGAGTTGACAAGAGAAGAAATAAAACACTTATTCCGACGAGCTTGCACCGAATGATGGAAAAATGCAATATTCCTATCACCCTCTTGAAGCCAATCCTAGCCTTTTGTTTCCAGAAAATCTCCTCACGAAGCTCCCACTCCTCCACCAATTTCAGAGCCTGGGCCTCAGCATGCCCAAGAGCCTCCGAGAATCCCAAATCCCGAATCTGGCGGGTAATAACAGCAAGGCGATCTTGCACTTCTCTTTTCTTGGCCCGAAAATTACCAAAACACAACCTATTCCATTGCTTAAGATGATACTTAACATATATCAGCTTCTTAACCAGAGAATACATAGTTGTACCATATGCAGGGGCGCCATCCTGCCACCACTGAGCAACAAGATCACCCAAAGATGGATCACGCAGCCACATAAGCTGGAATTTGAAAGGTGGATTCTTTGGATTTGGGAAAGCTGAAGTCGAAAACTTAATTGGCCAATGATCAGAGCCACACCAGTCAAGAATCTCGAAGCAAATGACCAAGCTACCTCTAACCCAAGAGCAAGAGACAAGGAATCGATCTAGCCGCTGGGAAATCGCTTCAGGCCCACTCCGTCTATTATTCCAAGTGAAAATTTCGTTAGAGGGTTTAACATCCACCAGAGCAAGAGAGTCCACATTAGTCCGAAACAAATCTGAAGCAGGACCAAACCTAGACAGCCCTCCCTTTTTCTCCTCCAAGCTCAACACAGCATTGAAATTACTAGCTACGATCCAAGGCAGAAAGGGTGCACAAGACCTAACATACCTGATATGAGCCCAAAGCTAGATTTTACCACGGATGTCAATCGGAGCATAAACATTACTTATCAAAATAGTCTCACCAGATTCCAAAACTGAAGCCACCACGGAAATAGCAGACTGGCTTGAAATCCACCAACAAGGAACAACCTTACGAGGATCCTAAAAAAGAGCCAGACCCCCAAAGGTTCCCCTAGACCCAATACACTGACACTGGCCAAAAAACCAAATACGAGGGGCATGTTGAAGCATGAGGTCCACCTGAAGCTTAGTTTCTTGAACACAAAAGATATTTGGAGAATGAACAACAATCAAATCTTGAATAGCCTTTTGACAGGAGGTGCTATTCAACCCCCTCGCATTCCATGAGAGAAAATCATGAGGAAGGTTGAGAGAAGTGGGCCTCAAGGGTCTTAACAGAACCAAATTCCACCAACAGATCCCCAGTAGATTTAAGCTTGTCCGCATCCTTCTTAAGACCAGCTTTCGAAGATTTTCAAAATGCCCCTTCTTGAGAGGGCGTTGCAGCACCCCCAAAGCAAGAGACGATCCCTGACCTTTACCTGAAGAGAACACTGCCTTAGCTAAATATGCTAAACCAATATCATCCTGGACATCTGCAAAGGCCCCAGGAGGCTCAGAAATCCTCTGCTCCAATGCCGAAGAGATATTCTGAACAACAATTGCCTGCTCCAGCCCTGTATCCAACCCAACATCCATACCAGTGGCCCTAGAAGAAATCTCAACAGGAATCCCTTCCTCCAAAGCCTGATTATCCAAGATCTCAAACCGATTGAAACCCTGCTCACTCTGTCTATCCTTATAGGCCCGCTTTTGACCCCTCCCTTTATTTCTCTGCTTAACAAGAATAAAGCCATCCTTGTCAGGCCCACCTCAACCACAAACACCTTACCTTTATCCCCCTTCTCCACTGAAGGCCCAGAAGAAGGAGAAGAAGAAGCCCCTGCCGCTTTGGTGCCCAAGGACACTGGCGCTGAAGGTGTCCATACTCGTGACAAAAGCGGCAACAAAAAGAAAGAGACTCATAATCTAGCGGTCGAATCCACGAGGCAGAGCCAATACAAATTTCCAAAGAATCTGGCAAAGGGTTATTTAAATCAATTTCAACACAAATGCGAGCATAAGAGAATACCTTTTTATCCAAAGTATCATGAGCAATGGCAGCCGACTTCCCCAACAAAGCAGCAATCTGGTGCAGAATATCCTCCCTCCAAAACTCCAACGGCGGCCATGGAAGACGGACCCAAACAGGAACCCGTGTAGGAAGATCCTTTGTCGCATTAAAACCACCATGCCGGGGCTTAATGAACAAGCCAACATGATTGTAAAAATACGGCCCTCCCTCAAAAACACGATTATGATCCAAGATGCAAGAAAAATCAACCATAAAATAGCCATTCGCAGCCACCAAAAGATCGACGACGGATCCAAGACTCTAGCGCCAAGAGAGGGACGCAAATACCCAAGAACTTACAGATCAAAACATGTTGGCTCCAATAAGCTATGTCCTCTTGAACCGATTCGGGAGAAATAACCAGAACAGGGCGATCTTAGCTCCGCGGCAAGCACCCGTTCACTTTCTTGAGCTTAGAGCTCTCACCCACAAAGGACGAATCCATCTTTTGTGCATGCATGGCTGCCGAAAAAGACTGAGATGGTTTTGGCCCAGCAAGCACCGAGCTTTTGGAAGCTTCAACCATACCCCCACACCGAACCCCTACACCCAACCCTCACCGAGCCACCCCCTCCAAACCCACACCGCTTCCACCACCCACTTCCCTCTCTCCGCACAGCCCCCACCACGTAGCAGGAAAAAAAACAAAGCCCCGACTGAAACAAAACCCACCCCAAAACCAAATAAAAAAAACCCACCCCCCACAAGCAACAAAAAACTCCACACCAACCGCACCCCAAGCACAGGCAAGGACCGGCCAAAGGAGAGCCTGCAGACCGTGTCCCTTACCAGGCCACGAACCTGTAGCAGGGAGTTCGCGCGTGCAGCAAGCTACCAGCCATCCTTCTCCTTATTTCCTAAAAATTTGAACGTTTTATTATTAAATATATAAACAATTACAAATCTAGACCAAATATTTTAACATATTAAATTTTAATATATAGAATTTAAATATAAAAAGAAAAGATAAAAACAAAATGAAACTATTGTCACATTTTGATAGATTAAACTTTATTAAAAAAAAACAAAATTAAAGGAAAATTAAAAAATGAAGGAAAAAACAAAACCTAAAAAGAATTATAATGCCTACCTTTGCCTCCTGTAGTATGGAAATTGTAGTCGTCTCACTCAACAGGCAGTGGTCATCTCATTCACTGCTGAACACACACAAAATTGCTATGGCAAATGTTTTGCAATGGATTCCAAAGAGGTGAATGTCATTGGGGTGATAATAATGTAGGAGTCCAATTGGTTGCCTACCCTGAGAAGTCCTTGATGGACATTATAATAGTGGATTGTCCTCCAAAGTGGGGTATGTCCTTATCCAAAAATGGGCTGCATCCATTTGTGGAACATACAAATGAATATTTCCTATGCCACCATTCCTTTGCACGGAAAAAATGTAAAGTTACATAGGGAACAAACAGTGTTGGATAACATTGAAGACCGCTATAAATCACTTGATTAAGTAAATCCATTTCATACCAATATTGATCATCTAATAAGTTATTGTGATGAACTTGAGGTTAAAGAGGATGTTCCTACTATGCCCTCTACTAATAAGACATTTAGTTATGGCCTTTGGACCATGTTCTTTGATGGGGCTTACTCAAAAGAAGGTGCTAGTGCAGGTATTGTTCTGATTATCTCCAAATGAAGAAAAGTGCAAGTTCTCATTCAGGCTCACTTTCCAATATTCTAAAACATAATTGAGTATGAATCCCTCTTGCTGAGGTTGAATATTGCTCATAAACATAGAATTAAATTATTAAATGCTTAAGGATTCGTGGAGATTCAAAGCTAGTAGTGCAACAAAATAAAGGTGTGTATGCTGCCAAGGAAAAGAAGTTGAGATCATACAAGAATGTTGTTTAGGACAGCATGGAATTGTTTGATGCTATTGGCAAAAATGGATTGATACAAGTGAGAATATAGAGGCAGATGCTCTTGTTGTTTGGCAAATGTTTCACAAATAAATGTAAGAGTTTCAACCTCATCAAAGAGTGGAAATGTTGGGGATGGAGAGGAACAACCACCAAATCCAATTAAGGGCTCTTTCTTTGCCTTGAAACCTTATGCAAAGGGCCCTTCTAACCCAAAAAAACCTCTTCTCCAATTTGTGACTTAACTCTATGGCCTATAACACCCAAGAAACGAGACCATACCTTTATGTAGCTTGCTTAAAATCTATCTTGCAAATGTGATACAACCACACCCTACTCCCCCTTGGATTTTTACATAAAGGAGTATGAGAAGGTAGAGGCTCATAGTTTGCAAATGGACGTTAAAATGAGATATAAAGGTGTGGCAATGCCAATACATTCTTCTCCAAGTGGACAATCATCTATGCCTATGACATCCATGGTTGGTGGTAGTAGTAGTGATATTGTTACAAGAGGAAAGCAGAAGATTGGTGATTGTGAGAGGCTAGGGACAATTGATAGTATGTTTAATGTGTAGGCATGAAATGGGACAAAGTCTTCCATTGCAAGTTTTTTTATGCCCATGTCATCCCATTCATGTGGCTCGTTCCTTTTATTTCAAACACATGATCAAAGATGTAGCCTCTATTGGTCCCTCACTTGCCCCCCTTGGAGATCATAAACTACACACTACCCTCCAAGAAAAAGAATATTCGAAAGTTAATTTTAATGGAGAATATGAGGCAAACTTGGATCAAGATGGGTTGTTCTATTGTGATGGATGGGTGGACCGATATTAGACATCAGACACTCATCAATATCATAGCCACATGCCCAATTGGCTCTTATTTTCTAATGTCATGAATTGTTTGGGGAAGCATAAGGATGCAAACTTCCAATTTAGCATTTTGAGAGAGGCCATAGAGGAGGTTGAGACCTCAAATGTTGTACAAGTGGTCACCGATTCAACATGTGTGTGCAAATTGGTTGGTATGATGGTTGAGGGTGTTTACAAGCACATCTCTTAGACCCAATGTTGTGTTCATGCATTGAAAAAGACGTAGGGAAAATAGATTGGGTGAAGCAAGTGGTGGCAAAAGCTAAAGATATTTGAATATTCATTTGCAACCACCACACCTCACTTGCTCTCTTTAGGACATTTTCAAAGAAGGAATTCTTCATACCTATAGAGACAAAAAATGTCAATTACTTCATTTTGTTAAAGACGATGTTTAAGGTGCATGAACCTCTACAATTGATGGTGGTGAATTCAGAGTGGAGTAGATAGCCTAATTCCAACTCTACTAAAGGAAAATCCATCAAACAAAAGATCCTTGATGACGATGGTGGTCCACTATGAGGTCAAACATTGCTGATATTATTATTTAATATTAAAGTGTTGATTTTATTAAATATTAAATATTAAATTGCTGATTTTCTTATTAAATTTCTTATTTAAATATTTAGATTTTATTGTGTTTCAACTTTCGAAGTTTCTGACTTGTCAACTAATTCTTTTGAAAAATTTGTTTGCATTTTGCAGATATGTTTGCTCTTTCATCTCACCTATTGTAAATGTCATTAGATATGTTGATACAGACTCTCCCAGTCTTGGAGAGATAATGAGACGTTTGATAGCATGCTTGGAAAGATAAAGCAAAAAAATTTGGCTAAGGATCCTACTTGGGATTATGTTAACAACATATTAAGCCCATTGTAATGTGGAGATGGAATACCATGAACACCCCACTTCATATGACAGCCCTTGCTCTAAATCCTATATGGTATGCAAAAGTTGTTTTGATCAAACACTTCTAGACTTCTAGTGCAAGAAATCTACAATACAAGATGAAGCATATTTTGGGGCAAAAACTTTGAAAAGATGACAACACTAACATATATTTGAGAAGCTAATACATGAAGTGGTTGTAAAGTAAAGCTAATGAACACGAAGGTTGTTTTAGAGAAGATTTAGGGGGAAAGAGAGCTAGGAGCCCTAAGAGAAGTTATGTCTAGTGTCTTATTCAAGATAGGCCTAAGAGAGTTAGATGTAGTCCTTAAGAGAACTAGATCTAGAACCCACAATTGATACTCATCTCTCCTCTTCCGTACAACAAGAGGAGAGATGTAGTCCTTAAGAGAACTTGCATCTTCCTTCCTCTACCACCAAGGAGTCCCAGGTTTTTAATCTGAAGATGGAGGTTGTTGTCGCTATCTTGTCGAGTTTAAAACTAGCGTAGAGCACAGTGAGGCTATTGAGAGCTGAAGAGCACAAAGATATACTGAGGGGGTGAATCAATATATCAACCAATTTTTACCCTTTACAACCTTTATCAACTTCAAACTCTAACACAAATCAACTATGCAAGAATATCTCAATATGAACAAGTTGACACCAAAATTTTATGTGGAAACCCTTTCGAGATAAAACCACGGTACAAATAATGTACTTTATGAATTATATACGCTTTGCAATGGATGTAGGCACCAACCTACTTGAATCGCCAATTATGTAGTTTAGTAGGCACAAACCTACAAAGAGCACCAACCCTTAATTCTGATTTAGTAGGCACCAACCTACAAGGAGCACCAACCCCCACTTGCCAAGTACCAACTTAGCAAAGATAATAACTTCAAGAGATAATGTTCCACCTTCAATGTTGCTTCTTCAACGGATGATGGACAATTCTGCTTAAACACTCTTCTTACAAATCTGGTATAATCTTCTCTATGGATATGTCAAATATTCCTCCTCACAAACTATGTCTTCTTCAATTGATGACAAACTCTTTCTATGCCTTCATCGAGATCTTCTTGTTAATGATATCTTCTTCACAAACTTGATGCAATCATATATATATCTTTCTCCTACAAATTTGATCCAATCCTTTTTACGTCTGCATATACCTCTTTCAAATCTTCCTTTGATGATCTCCTCTTTATTCTCTTCCTCAATTACATATACATATGTATCTCTTTTATATCTGCATAAATCTGCTCACATGATATATAACTGCTGTGAATTCTTTTTTATTCTGTCCTTTATACAACTGAAAATCTGCTCCACAAACTTGATCAATCCTTCAAAATACCTCTCATAATAAAGTATGAGTTCGCCTTGACTATCTTAAAAGTCTGCTATAGATCAACAATTGATCTGCTCATCAATCCCCTTAAACACTGCTCATAAACTTCTTCAGGTCTACAGCTAGTAACACTTTATTTCTTACACTTCTTCTTCATCAAATGTCTCAAATCTGCTTGCAAATCAGTATTGAATCTTCTTGTAAAACTGCCTCACATATGCTTTTACATCGAATGATATTCCATAGAAATTACATGCATAATTCTACTGGTGTTTACTTGATGTATCCTTTTCTCTACTCACATATGATATTCAATGAAATCAATTATTACTCACACTTCATATACTGCTTGTGTTTTGATGATATATCGTTTTACCACTCAGCTCTCTACATCTGATTTGGATATCAAATATATAAGTTGCTCAAGAATTGCAACCCTTTGATGAAAGAACACATCATTAAAAAATCTGTCTCTTCATGTCTCAATCACATCTTTTCAGATGTGTCTTTTTGCAAACTCATGCCATTTCAAACTTAATTACACCTCTTCAAACATAACCTCTTATTAATAATAACTCAAATCATTCCAACGGTTCGATTTAATTTTATTTTCAATGGAAATTTGAAGTCTCCTTTTTTGGATCGCACACCTTCAAGTAGTAATTAGTTTTTGTTTTTATAATTCTTAAGTTGCATAAACCGTACTCCTTCAGATTTCTTAAGTCATACCCACTTCAAATTTGTTAATAAGACAATTTTGTCCTATGTGCTTTTTGTTTTATTCACAAAACAAAAAGATGGCAGCCTTCTATGGAAACGTTGCCTTTTTATTTATTAGACTTTTGTCTTATTAGACTTCGACTTCTAATGCCACCTTTTCATAAAGCAATATGAATCGATACCTTCTCATATTTAATTATTTAACAGGCAATTGTGCTTTAACAAATAAATCTGCTGTCTAATATAGAAGCGCTGCCTTTTGAAGACTTTCGTCTTTTATTTATTTTTGTCTTTTGTTTTTGTCCTTTCTTTATTTTGTCATATTTAGATTTTGTTTTTATGTGCCCCTTTTTTAAATAATATGAATCGTCCTTAAAAAGATCGCTGCTTTATGACTATTAATATTTCTGAATATCAATCGCTGACTTCTTTTCTCCTTTAAATATTAATAGCTTCTCCTCATAAAATCAATATTGCTGCTGTTCCTTTTATCGTATTTTCTGATATCAATTTAATTATAATTGCTGCAATTGTTGATATCTTCACACACCTTACTATAGGTGATTAATATATATACATGCCTTAGTCTTGGGCACCAATAATGGTTGGCTAGTATAGAGTCCGTCCCCTTCCATAAATGATGAACACTTTTAGACATGAAATACTCCTTCATTTGGATGCTAATATAAGGAGGTCAGCTAGCATGCTTAAGTAATGATTAGTGGCCTTTGGCCAATCCATTTGACATCCATGACTCCATCCAAATATCTCATCTATTCACTTTGACAACAATGACAGTTTGTCTATGACATTGTCTTCTTTACGTACTTGACATCAATGACAACATTTCCAACAAGAGCACCTTGCTCACTTACAAGGATGTGTAGGATATTATGGAGGTAAAGCTAACCCTGATGCATGCTATCAAGTTGGGCCTAATGCTCTATATTTTATTACAAAATTTTGAATTTTCTAGATTGTTTCTATGCTCTTGCTAAAACAACATTTGAAGATGCAATGACATATAGTGCTAATGTTATATTGGGCGAGCATCCTATCTAGATTACATTGCGAAGGACTTGGGAAAATATGAATTTATGGCACAAAATAAAGTTTCCATTCTCTGTGCAGTTACCTCATCTGAGAGTAGTTAGCTTCCCAGATTCTTGTTTGTTTTACCTTGTTGGTTTACCTGCAATGTCAACAATTATATGCCATAGAGTGGGGGCAGATGGTGAGAAAGTATTAAGAGCAACAAGAAAAATGGTGGACCAGCTTCAAAAGGGATTTGACAAGATGTATGCAAATACAAAGACAATAAAGGAGAATTTTATTGCAAAAGATCCCTCAAATGTAGACATCTCGACTATAGGCATAAAACGTTTTGGTGGCTCTAAGGGACCTTTGATGTGGATGGATGTCTTTAATTCTACTGAAGATTGTGTCAAATCGATGAAGAACTATCTTTCCCTAGTGATGAAGACTTTCTTATTCAAAATAAAATAAAAATGGAGGTTGGAGGCATTGGAGAAAAGAGGCTAAATAGCGCCTCTCGTCAACCACTAGCAATGAGCTCGCCTTTTGTATTAGTGGCATTTCATTTCATTTCATTATTGCGTGAAAAATTAAAGCGTTGTAAACATTTCCCTACTTGGTTTGAAAAGAGGAGAACGTAGATATCATTGATGTTGTAAATTGTTGTAAAAGAGAGCAGCTAGCTATAGAGATCCTTTGACTGCTAGACATCTTGGAAGTGTGGGCTGCCAAAGATGAGTTCATTGAAGTGAAAGCGGGATAAGTTCTCGTATGTAGGTAGGTGATCATGCACAGCAAGATCCAAATAACAGTATGCAGACCTAAAAGTATGCATAGGCATATGATTTTGTTCTAGTTGATGTGATGTACTTTCTCTCCATGTTCGCACTAAGAGGGGGTGTTAGGAATTAGTCCTCACATGGTTGCTTAAGTTAGCATTACATAGTTATGTAAGTTAAAATTAAGTTGTTGAGAAACAACTTAATATTATATTATAGTGAGTATGTAATTGTGTGTGAGCATAATAAGGTAAGTGACTTGTTAACACAACTCACATAAAGATTTAGGAGTGAAAATAGGAGGGAGAGAATTAAGGTGGTTGAACAACCCACCTAAATTTAGTGTGAGAGGTTGGTGGAGTTGTTATAGGAGTTAGGCAACTCATCCTATATATTTGTAATATCTTATGAATGAAGCATGGTGTAGACTAGAAGAAAAGTATTAATATGAGTAAAAATTTCTGTCCGGCTCTGCAAAAATTCCTAACAAAAACACAAAGCCCATGTGACCATATCTCATCATTGCTCTTGCTTAAGATAGAATACATTTTCTATTGGTGTTGAGAGAGCAGGGGCAAGAAATATCCCTTCTTGTAGATTGACCAAATGGCATCTTTCAAAAATAATTCCTACAAAGCCTAAGATACTACTTTAGGCGAAACACTTGCCCATCAATTTTAACATAAAACTCAGTCGGATAACTCATTAATTATGCCGAGAGGCATAACTCTTACCTTTTACCTTAAATTTGACAACCATATACATATCAACTATTAATATTTGATAATAAACATAATAATGCTGATGCCACTTGATAATAAAATAGCTCTGAAGTAAACTATAATGTAAAGTAAATAACTTACTTTCATTTAAAATAATAAAAATACAAATAAAATGACCTATTTTTAATGGATTTGTGACGTAAGTAGAATAGGCACCTCGAGAATCATATCTTTCGGCATCTTTTACATGTATTTACCTAAGACAGGTCTATTAGTCCATATACCATGTGAAAATATTAGCGCTGTGGCTCAAATGTAAAAATGTACAGCAGCATAGAAATGGAACAAAATAAATTGTGAGAAGCAATACCATAATACTCTAAATGTGTATGGAAGCTAGGAACTTGAATTTTTTATCCATATGAACATTCATATATACAAAAATAATTTTGGAGAGCTGAATCAATTAGATTTCTACATTTCTCAGAAAGACAATTAAAAACCAAACTGTATACCACTAATGGCAAACAGTATACAACAAGAAATATATGTTTATTAACAGCTGGTTTGAATGTGAGTTGTCAATTCTCTAATAGGAATCAGATAGTACAGATTGACCTTGGCACCAATGTCAAGTTTGGCAACATCAACACTATGACAAAGGCTAATCAAGCTCATGTGACTAGCTCAGAACAATTCAAAACCTCAATAAGGACTTAAATCTACACAATTTAATATGAAAGCAACTTATCAGGTGGTGGTATCCCAAACAATAATAACAGTATATTTAAAACTACACCTCATACTTTTGCAGAAAAGATATCTTACTAGAATCAATGATGATAAACAAAGGATTTATTAATAAATTGCAACTTGCAAACAAACGTTCACAAGAAATTAGCATTGCTCAGTGTCATTACCTTGAAAGACGCCTAAAAGAAACTAGTATACATCGATGCTACCTATAAAAATGTCTGAGTCATCTCAATGTAAAGACAAGTAAGAATTTTGTAGCTAAGAGTCATAGAAAGAAGACTTCAAAACAGAAGAAAAAAAACCTATCAATAAGGATGGGAAAAAGACATGTGCAAAGCACAAGAACAAACATTCAAAAGACCAGGGTTGAGTATGGAAAGTTGATTCCCACAAACAAACATGAGAGAAAGTTTCTCATGTCAGAAAACTTGTCCCAAGCAGGCAAAAGAATCTTAGATATTGCGGAAATGAATAAAAAAGGTTAAATTTTTAGCACTGCTGAAAACTATTAACACTCTAGAAGAGCTAGAAGCCATGCCTGCGAAAGTCATGCCAACATCAAATACATCACAAAATTTGCACCAAACAAGTTTGTGCCAAATAAAATCACTCTAACAAGACTGCACTAAACAAGGTTGTGTCCATTCAACTCAAGAAATCTGTGCTGAAGGTAGCTGACCTAGAAACTAATCTAGAATTGCCAACAAAAGAGGTTTAGGAGTTGTTTTGCATGATAATCTAAATCAGGGAGATGAATTTCACTGCAATCTTTACTTATGTAGCCAAAAAAATATAATCCCTGAAGCATTGGTCAAGAAGTTTCAGTTGAAGACTTTGAATGCCAAGAAAGGTACCCCTTGCAATGGATTATCAAGGATGTTAGAATGCAATTGTGGCAAAATACTTTGATACAAGATTGATTGCAATATATGTTTACCAATCAAGTGGTCATGAGTAACTCACTTTTAGGGGAGCAAGATGCCCCTTTTTTCTAAAGACAGTAAAAATACCAGTTAGTGAAGAACTGTAAGCCATACTTGATGAATGCACTAAACTATTTTGCTTGAGCTCTCTTAAAAAACACTGTCAATGCATAGATAGTGATTTTATTCAGATATTTTGTCTCGTTCTCCAGCAGCACGGTCTGTGTCACCAACAAAACTTTGTTTATGGCTACCAACAGAAATTCTCCTAAACATAACAAATGAGTGGTTGAATGGTTCATGTATGGCTCATAGACACACATCCCAGAGCTTTTACATGGTTCCTCAACCAAACTCTTTCTAGCGATGGAGATCTAAAGGCAAATTTTGCCCACCAATTCCACTTTGGCATGCAAGCTATTGCAATCACATCCTTCTATCTTTGATAAAGGATTTCATTAAAAACCATAAATCCAATCAAAAAAGTAAGTTGATAGCCTTTGCTTATGGAGAATTCATGGGAATTCTCTTCCAATGTGAAAAAATTATTCAAAATAATCGGTGATTATGGCCTAATGCTAAATAACATTGCATAAATCACACAATAATAATAAAAACTTCAAAATGCGGAACATACACAAATAATTAGACCTTGAAATCTGTTTTTCATTCCTTTGAAAAAATTACAAGGAGACCTCTGCAACTGATACAACTCACGTCAATGCTTAGATAGTGATTTTATTCAGATATTTTGTCTCGTTCTCCAGCAGCACGGTCTGTGCCACCAACAAAACTTTGTTTATGGCTACCAACAGAAATTCTCCTAAACATAACAAATGAGTGGTTGAATGGATCGTGTATGGCTCATACTCATAGACACACATCCCAGAGCTTTTACATGGTTCCTCAACCAAACTCTTTCTAGGAATGGAGATCTAAAGGCAACTTTTGCCCACCAATTCCACTTTGGCATGCAAGCTATTGCAATCACATCCTTCTATCTTTGATAAAGGATTTCATTAAAAACCATAAATCCAATCAAAAAAGTAAGTTGATAGCATTTGCTTATGGAGAATTCATGGGAATTCTCTTCCAATGTGAAAAAATTATTCAAAATAATCGGTGATTATGGCCTAATGCTAAATAACATTGCATAAATCACACAATAATAATAAAAACTTCAAAATGCGGAACATACACAAATAATTAGACCTTGAAATCTGCTTTTCATTCCTTTGAAAAAATTAGAAGGAGACCTCTGCAACTGATACAACTCACAGCTGCATGGAAATCAATTGTATCTTATATTCAATTTTCTAGTCTTTCGGAAAACTTAGGCTTTCATTCCTTCGAAAGACAATCTGAATGAATTGCTTACAATCTTCTATCTTGCTCCTATCTTATACAAATTCAGCTAAAAATCTAATTTTCCAAAATCAGCTTTAATTACAAAAGCATCCTTATCACTTGTAAGGACAAGATGGAATATTTATATCTACACTTTATTTTAGACTTATTTAGCTAAATAAAAAACTCACACTTTAATCACTATAATGAAATACAAGATAGACTAACTCAAAAACCACTTGTACTTTTCCCCGCAGGTTCACATTTAACCTGTGTGGAAATTCCTATCCAAGCTAAAAACTTGGCATGATGTAGTTTGAATACCTCAGAAAGAATTAAAAATAGGAAATCATTATAACATGGGACAACCCATCCATCTGTTTTTTATTATTTCAAAGCATTTGGAATTCATGACATCTCTATTTTACAGAGCATATATTCTGATTTTATCAAGCAACAAAAGTTTGATATCTCGGAGTTAACATTCATGTCCTACACATACACAGCATTTCAAAAACTTTTGCTGAAATTTTGCATCTCAACCATGGAACCAGATTGAATAAAGAAAATCTAGCATTATTACCATGAGTATGCTTGTCCTAGAAGAACTCAAAATAAATATTAACATAAAATGAGGCCAAATCCAGCATCCTTCCACATTCAGTCACTAAAAAATTTGATGTGGTGACTGTAATTCTTCATTATTATCTTTTCTTGTTACAATTTTCCCTTTTTAGTATTTTGCACATAGACAGAAAAAGTGTAGCAAATAAAATACCTGCAACTTTTCCAATGTTTTCGACAATGAAGTGAAGATCCATAGAATAAAGAAAGCATCCAAAACTGCAACTGGTAGTACAAGAAATAGTCTTGCTTTTCCAGAAAGATCATTAATATTTCCAACATTTTCTACAAGCTCCAGTGCTTCCGAAGCAACAAAGTAAACTGCTCCCAGAAAAACCACTTTTGATGTAAGCCCACCAAGTGTTGGCCTTACCACACCATAGCCCATAGACACCACAAGAAGAAGAAGGCGAGACACAGTCTTCTTAATAGACCCAAATGTGACTGCCCAGATGGTGATGTCAATAGGTCTGTGTCCAGTTGCATTGAAGTTGGAATATTCAAAATACCACATAGCCATCTCACACATGCCAAGAGCAATCACTATAGTTATACAGTTCTGAAGCTGCAATATATCTTTCCAAAAACGAACATACTGAAGAAACCAGATGAGTCCAAGAATAAGATAGGACAGTGACATGAAGCCATAAAATTTCAAGAAGGGTGCCATTCTCCCTGGTAAATAGCCCATGGGATTCTTCCAGATAGTTTTACCATTGATTACAGTGCCTTTGAGTTTTGGATCACAAAACATAAAGTACAGATTGTACATGCCAGTTTTATTGATTGTTATAGAATTTGGTGTCATTGCTGCAGTCATATCATTTCCCCTAAAAGCAATGGATATGCGTTTAGGCCAACCTCCTTCCTCAGATGGGTGCACAATAATTTCCCCCTGTGTGCAACCATCTGCTTTGGCAAGATCATGGGTACAGCAAAGGGCAGTGGAACCCACAGAAATGGAACCCCCAATCTTATCCCTGTCTTTCATTTCAAACACTATTGCTTCAATAAGTCCTGTGTTATGCTCCATTTCTTGGTGAAGCTTAGCAGAATCCTTACTCCTCGTGAAAATGATTGATTCAAACCTGCCATAAAAGTTACACAGTACATTACATCATAAACACTATGGGCAAACTTCATAACAAACATCAGCACACAAGCCACAGAAGATGTCAAAGGAAAGCAGCAAATAGATGACAGTATAAGTCACTTAACCCAAAGACATACAAATTTCAGGTATGCTCACCATGCTCAGAAAAGCTAGACCAAAACAAAGAAAAGACTCTGACTATGTTAGAAATACCCTTCAATGTTTGATAAACCAGCATAAAATAAGCCACATAAAAGAACCTACAGTTTATTTGGTCTCTTATCATTGCCAAAAGCCCAGATACAAGAAGGACTATGTAATAGACCACAGCCTCTCTTTTTAGCAAAAGTTTTCTATAAACCCAACCTTCTATCCTCTGAGCAATCATAGGAACCAAAACAAATAAGAATAAGCAATGTATAGATTGGAAACAAAAATGAATCTTTTATTTAAGGAAAAATTTTACTGCAAGATCATCCCCAAGTCCGACAGAATTGATATTTATTATCCACAACCATGTCTCTATTTAGAAAAGCTGCATGGCAAGATCTACACCTACAAGGAGTTATAAAACGCACAAAGTGAAACTTTCCTTGTCTTTTTGCATTTATAGTGTTACTTAGTGCACTAATAAAATTGGATACTGCAGTGTAGACTGAAATAGTGCTCATTCTGAACATAGAAATAGAAATACTTCAACGAATAAATAAGTTACATATGTTTAATGCCACAATGTTTTTGCTCAAATTATGCAGAAGTGTAGACTTGACTGAGTTACAAACAGAAGAAATGAAATAAAAAGATCAAAAGCAAACTTGTAAAAGTGCACCTGCTTGATCTAATCTAGTGTTCTCCAGTGTCCACTAATACTATCAGGTACATATTAGAGAAACTAATATTGCTATAAGTAATTGCTCGATCCAGAGCCTGAGGGTGATCCAAGGACAACATACTATAAAAGGTTTCTAATGTGTTATGAACAGATGCCAGAAACAGTTTAAATAAATTTAATAATATCAGTAGAGTAGCATGACAAAGAGAATGATCAAATAAGCTGTGCAAAGGAACAATATACTAAAATTGTAACTACAAACTTTATTAATTCATAATCTGCAGATCTACATAAAGGTCTGAGAAGTTGGATGTAAAACTCGACCAAAACTCGAACTATCATAAGAACTTCAAGATCCATAGTTATCCAAGTGTGGAAAACAAGGAGAATAGATTGGTATTTACAAGAAGAGCAACTGCTCACCTTCTGTCAGTTGATATTCCATACTACGTTGTTTTTGGCATTTACAAGTCATGAGTGTCCATACTGATGTTCACACTGCCGGTACTTGATACTTCAGCAACATGCATATCTCTAAAATTTGTTAAGTACAAATTGGTTAGGGGCAGTATGCAAGACCATAATCCCTCCTCTATTTGTAGTGTAGGCTTCCCTTCTCTAACTACATATGAAAATGTACAATGATGGGATTTACAAGTTTTAGTACTTTTAAGAAACTTATTGAAAGCTATAGCATTTGCACACATTAAAACTAAAGAATATGCAAAACGAAAATGACATTCTTGAAGGAGTGGCATTAAAATTCCTTCTCCTTTGCCAATTTTGCATTAAGTGAAGAAATCCACCCAGAATAGCATAGAGAACTAGTGTATAAGGTCTTAACAAACAACCAACATTGCAAAGTACAGTCTCACAGAAATAACATAGAGAATCTGCAAGACAATCATCAATAGCAAGTGCTCAATGATATACAAACCTGGAAAGCATCTATCATAATTTCATTCAAAGATATTCCATGCAGTTTCTTCTCAAAACTGATGCAACTTTGAAGCATTAGCCTCACAACATTAGGTGGTTTCAAGCTTCTCCAATGATAGTTACAATCTCCTTTTATAAAAATCCCAAGTAGTTATGAACATAACTACTTTTGTAACTAGCTTCTAACTCATAACTAACTACCCGCCCTTCTATTAACTAACAAACAACCAACCCACCCTCCAAATTCAAGTGACTTGCGAGTCAATAAAAAATGATTTTATGTTGAGAAGAATCCACCCTAACTCAATACAAAAATAGACCACTTAAGTCACTTGACAATCATTGTACAATTATTTTTTAATCAGAAAGCCAAAATTTCTAGTTGGAAAGAAATTGGTAACATGGATGCTTTACTCTATAAAAAATTTTAAGCCTTCAAAGGAAAGTTACATGAAAGCCAAGATAACTATGAGCACCATTTCAATTGGAAATTTTCTCTCTAATTGATTCAATCATCTAGAAGCCAAAATTACCAATTTTCAATGAATCGCCAATTGCTCCCTTTATCATGGTAGATAGTAGATACAATTCCCAAAGAGATGCAAGGATTTAAGTGCAAATGCCAAGTTAATATTTATCAATATAAGTTGAGTTTGCAATCTGTTTGCAGTCCATCTTGTAATGGGGTTCTCTTTAGATACTATGACTGAATTAGAACTAGGAAATTTCAGTCATTTTATTATATATGCCATCCTCCCTGGTATTGTCCTTGATGCCAGCTTGCAGATTGTCTTAAAAAAACTGGAGCTTTGGATATTTTTAATTTTGTATCATCTGTCCAAAGTCAAATAGTGAATACTTTCCACAGTCTCAACAGGAACGATTAGAGATTGCCCCAAAGTTTCCTCTAAATGAGCTTGAAAATCATATTTTGAACATGTTTTATTTTATTGTTTTCAGATTTGCACATCTGCTTTCACCGCTGACACTCTGTATAAGGAATCCTTCAGCAGAAAGAAAGTATAACTTCAGTTTTAAATTACAATAAATGCTCTTGGGATAATATCTAAGACTGCCTTGAGATTCTCAAAACATGATTTCTAACTTTTAGTTATTTGCAATACAAGCTGCACTCTGTTTTATAGTGGCATCCAAAGACCTGTACCATGTTGGGAGGCTCTTTATTAGAAAGCATAGATAAGTCCACCAAAGGATCATAGTTTATCAATTCATTAATCTTACTCTACTCCTCTTTTGTCAGACTTCCTGAACCTGGTGTGCCATGTGCTCATTGAGACTTTTCAGAAGTAATAGATTGGTGTGATTTTGTTGTTTTCAGTTGATGGTGAAAAGTGACAAATCTATCGATGTGAGTATCATTCATAAACAGACAAATAGAGCTATCAAGACTGGTTTCTAACTTTCCAGAGTAAATACATCTTCAAATTGTTTGAGGCACTCCAATAATTTTAATGAGGGCAGGCTGAAGTGAATTTATAAAACCATTGTCATACAAAAAGAGAGTTAAAAATTCAACACCTGAAAATAAATTGGTATAGCCAACATTATTTCTCTAGACAACAGAAGGTAGGACCTCTGATTTTTATCTTATGATAAAATGGGGAAATTGATGATGACAAAGAACTATTTGGATTCAACAGATCAGTTTAAAAATGACATTTTCAACTTGAGAAACTAGGACTGGCTTGAACCTTTCCACCTCTCCATCAATATTCTTATGTCAGCACATGTGCAAGCAGCAAATCATGACAAAAAATGCACATCACTTTTGAAATTATTTCTACAAACGTCCTTATAACTAACAACTCCAACTGCAACAACCATCTTGTGACAAGATGATCCACCAAACCTGGAAATATTGATTTCACCTCAATTTTCTTTCCTATCCCAAAAGTTTTCCATGAATATCATTAACATACCCATTCAAATGGACACCATAAACCTTGGCATCAAAGTATGGAACAGCTGCATGCTCCAACAAAAACAGAAACTCGCCTTGAAATGCTAGAGCCATTGGGTTGTACTCATTTCTTTAACAATAGAAGATTCTTGCTTTATTCAACCACTTATTTACAACTCCTGCTTCAGTCCTCTTTACATTCTTCTCTTCCATTTGTTGGTGCATTTTATTTTTCTTGCATTTAGATTATTACTTTATTGTATTATATACACCTAGGAGAGGATAAGATTACTTAGGTAGGTATCTACTTGGGTAGGTTGTACTTGCATCATCATTTGATCTTCCTTGTTTGATGAAGACTTGTACTACACATGAGTACGTTCTCCTTTATCCCTCATTGATTGTACATTCAAATCTGTTGGTGATGTGTCCTCTATATACCACCTTTCGCTCTCATATGAGCATCTCACCTCATTGTATCACATCCTCTATTTTGGAATAACAAACATATTGCATTCTGCAATTTTCAATTGTGCATTTGTTTTTGTAGTTTGATCTTGTCATCAAATTCTGAGAGGTTTGCCTTGTCAACAAAGCTCACATGGTATCAAAACGATTCAACAAAGCTCGCATGGTATCAAAACGATTGGTGATTATAGTCTTGCCCATCTCCATTGAGGATGGCTCGCCTCTCTAAGAACTTAGGATGGTCTTCTCTTGCATCCTTTGGATGATCTGGACAATCAAAAAAGTTTGAAAGAAGTTGGGATCCTAAGTTTCCTATTTGTAGCATTGTTTTGAATGCGCATCTAGTGAATGATGGAGTAGCTCATAGAGAACATCATTGTGTCCAAAAGATCTAAAAATTTTGTTCTTGCAAGGGTTTTATGGAAAGGGTTTTATGTTAAGCATTCATAGATGACTCAATATTTGGAGCATTTTGGGCCAAATCTGACCCTACCATTGTGTCGTACTACACCAAAAACCATAGGATCATCTGTCAATTCATCATTCTTCAACAACTTTGTTTGAAGTCGTCAACAAAATTTACCACCTCATCATTCTTATGGTCCATACAATAGTGTTTATAAAATATTCTTTGTGTAGGTGCTTGCATAATTGGTGTACAAGAGGTAAAATATAAATTTGTTTTTATATTTTTTCAAATTTAAAAAAAAAAATGAATCTACATGCAGGGTACAATTCCCACCCTACTAGCCTCCTAATTGAAATGAGACCCCATAGGGCTCCACATGGTTAGCCTACCATGGGGGTTACACTAGCTACCGATAATCATAGCCAGCCACAACACCAACTCTCCAACACTGCAAGCAAGGGCACTCCTCGCATACCAACCAATAACAACAAAAACAACCTTTGTATTGTTTAAGTAGTTTCCTACCATTCATAACCCATTATCTAGTTTTAGATAGTGATTTTCAATTCAAAAGGTAGTTCTGCAAGATTCTAACAATGGTTTTGTGCTCACATGGGAATATTCCATCTATAGGGCATATTTCATTTGTTAGCATCTATTAACATCAATACTACATCAGCGTGACATCATTACTCCTCCACTCTTGGGTTGGGAATTTTTTGCACTCCAACTTTGCAAACTCCGTTCAGCCATACAAACTCTAATTTTCAAGTAATTTTTCAAGAGCTTTGCAATGGTGCAAAAAGTTTGTGATTTTGATTTTTGGATTTTCTAAAAATTGTAGTTTCTCAAAGGTTTTTGCTCATACTTGTTTTAGGAACTTCCCAGGTTTTGTTTGGGCTCATATGGCTCCTCTTTGGGTGTTATTTTTTGAAGATACATGTTTTTTTTAAGGGTTTATTTGTAGGTTGCAATGAGACTTTAAAGGCCTACAAAGTCTACATTCCATAGCTAAGGAAAGTTGTAGTCAATAGGGATGTCAAATTTGAGGAAGAATTTACATCCAAAAAATTCCAAATTCATTCCAATAACAGAGGATGAGGAGCAAGATGCTCCAAATGTTGGATCTCCAAAGATTTTTTCCAGTTCGGTACAACAGCCTTCAGGTAAGGAGGAAGAAACTTCAGCCCCTTCTTTTGTTAGGAGACCCTGATGGTTTGAACAGAAATTGAGGGATGCTCAAGAGCATGTTGAGGCTCCTAGGAGCATATTCAGGGAGAGTAGGCCCTAGAAGAAGTTTCTTGACTACACAACATCGATCAGTAATATCATTGAGTCTCCCAACCTCCAAGAATTAATGGATCAACAGTTAGCTAATATTCTGACCAAGCCCTTAGCAAAACGGAAGTTTGAAGCATGCAAAGAAAAACATAGATTGTTGCAAAATTCCTTCCTCACTAAGAGGGAGTGTTGAGTTTTTAGCTCAATTCAAAACTTCCATGCAAGTAGTTCGAGTAATTTCTATTTTTTAATTCACTTTAGTGATTAAAGTGAAATTCTTTAATGTAGTTAATTAAGTCTAATAAACTGTAGATAATCACTAATGATTTAGACTTATCTTCAGAGTCCTATGTGAGATGAGATTTCTATTTTGGAAGATTAGCTTTTTAGCTAAATAATATAAAGATAGATGCAATATTGAAGTTACCCAATACAATGTAATAATTTTGTGCAGTTGTAGTTGAGAGTTGCGGAGGTTTCCTTGTGAGCTTTCAAAGGAATACAAAGCAGATTTCAACATGTAAATTGTTGTGTATTTGTGTTCATTTTTGCAATTTGAATTTCAATGATTTTTGTGATTAATTTAATGTTTATTTTAGCATTAGAAAATTAGTTATCATGATTGGAATTTTAATAGCTTACATGCCGGAACACTACTAAAATCTTTGTAGATTTCATTGATGCGATAATCTCTTTGAAATGTTAATGAAAAAAATGATTTTGTGTCCTATTTCCACTTTATGAGCATAGTTTGTTTCCACTTGTGTTAGGCCAATGTCTAGAAAACCTTACAGTACTGGAAGCGCATGCATGGTATTTTCCTAGCAACTTTGATTTGCACAATTTAATTCTCACAACTCACAAGTTCTATGTTTGGCCAAGTCAGAAACTGACAATAAAGTGTGTGGAATAGTGAAGTGCCACTTAGCTTTGTCAAATGATAAAATTTTGACAAGTGGATCCAATTTTACAGATTTGAGTGATGACACTCTTGATAAGGTGGAGATAGCAATGGCCCTTGAAGAAGCATTTAAAGTCGGTATCAAGGAAGAAAATGTCGGAGATATTACAGCTTGTGAAAAATGCTGCTGATTTACTAGATAGGCATCTTGAGGCATGTGTTCCAGTAAGGTCTTGAAGTCAAAAGAATGGGATAATTTTTTCAATTCAAGGCTTAGTAGCTTACAGAAGGCAGTGAGCCGCTTCACAAAATGTCTCAAGAAATGTAATCTCATAGAATGTCATGGATGCAAGATAATGTAGTTGTATGGATGCTGCCTAGAAGACAATAGAGGTGATTGACGATGAATCAAGAGGAGTCATATTCTTCTGGACTCAAAAAATAACATCAACAATGGGGCTCAATGTTACAAAAAAGTATTTTCAAACTATTTTATTATGTTATAAAGTCACCTTTATAGAAGGGCCAAGTTGATAAAAAAAGTCATGTTTGAAATAGTTTATTACATTATAATATCATTTAATATATTCCTTTTTATCAAGCCAGACATATTATAGAAGGGTCAAGTTGATGAAAAAGTCATGTTTGAAATAGTTTATTACATTATAATATCATTTAATAAAGTCCTTTTTATCAAGCCAGACATATTATAAAGTATTGGAAAGAAAAAGCCTTAACTAGCTAAAAGTCAGTTATTTCCCTACATAAGGAGCTGCTTTATAATTATTCAGGACTTTTTGATAATTTGCACAACTTTTGTATAGGAGAAGAAAGTAGAGACTTTGTGCCCATTTTTGGAGAAATAAAAAGAAATATTTACAGGAATTTGTGCCTTCTTATTCTTTGTAGATTGTGTTATTCTTAGGTTTAATATGAAATCTTTTCTTCATCTATTCCTTGCATTTTTTGTGGGAAATGCAAACTAGTCACAGTCTTCATATGTATATACTATATTTATGGTGTGTGTGCGAATTAAAATTTGCTTTTCTATTTAATTCTGCATAAATTCTTTTTCTTTTTGGCATTTTCTCTTTTGTTCTTGAGTAATCTAGATGTTTCTCTGTGTTTATTCCATCCCGAGTTTCTTTATTTTTCTCCTTCTGTCATTTTTCCTATTTTGTTTCCTTTTTATATTTTTGAGTTAAGAGTACTCAAAAAACTACAAAACCCCTATCATAAAAGGGAATTTTCCCTCTCAAACACAAAAAAAAATCACATCCTATGGTGATTTCTCCCACTGTTTTAAATTTATGTTGCTGACTGTCGGGTGAGTAAAGAAAATGACCTAAGAAACTGCAGCAACTTATTTACTTACCAACAAGGTTATAATATATAGTAATGATATTCTATTCACATCCTATGGTGATTTCTCCCACTGTTCTAAATTTATGTTGCTGCCTGTTGGGTGAGTCAAGAAAATGACCTAAGAAACTGCAGCAACCTATTTACTTAGCAACAAGGCTATAATATATAGTAATGATATTCTATTCACTTTAAGTTTATATGAACTAGATTCCTTGAGAGGATCACTTTGAAGCTGCAGAACTGGATGAACTTTACCTTATTATTGTGTGTAAAGAATAATGACATAGAGACCTGTAAATGAAGATGAGTTATAATAGCATCTTTTTTAATTGTTTACGTAGAACATTTTCCACGCCCTTTCTTTAAGGATAAAGTAAACCAAACATTGTTGCATTCAATTTTTTAATTTACTAGCTGTTTAAATGCCCAAGTTGATTGCTCTGTGAATAAAACTTTGTGATATGCATCGAGTACTATACACAGGAGGGATGATAGTCGACAACCAACCTAAAAAATTTGAGGACATCAAGACTCGTACAGTGGCTGTCTTTGTTTTATAATAGTGAAGCATCAACTGTAAACAACTAAACAAAAGAAAAAATCTAAACCGTTTTCTAAAGCAATCCTCGGATTCCGTTAACTAAACCATGAAAGGCTATAAAATTCGCTCCTGCTGTATCTAATTTGGACAGAGAATTCTATATTTAAGAAAATAAAATAGAAGTCTTCCTAATTTATCGATGCATGTAGAATATGTTCAAAACCCTTAAGAATAGGCGTCAGGTCCGTCAAATCTTGTCCTGCTAGACCAGCTTAGGCGGAGAGTGATCCAAATTATTGATGAAAAAAACACAATACAGTTTTGTCAAAAAGCTTTAAACGTAAGATTCCACTTTTCCATAAAACTCATATAACGCACTCAACAAAGGCCCAGCAAAAACAAATTATTGATTTCCGGACAGATTTCTAATCTGATTTATCTTGACAGGTCACTCGGCGGACCGTTTTACACATGTTCTTTCAGACTAACTAGTCACATTAGGTCTGGCATGAAAAGAAAAATGGCATGAAACCATCAGTTTCATGTGATCAAAATCAATAAATTCGAATGTGGTGTTGCCCCTAACAGAAATCATTAAGAAACTACTGTACCGTTTGGAATGAATGTAATCGCATATTTATCCCAATTTACCTATTCCATGTTCATGCAAAAACAGTTTGCTTTCAATTCCGTCAACTGCTCTAATTAAAAGAAGCAACAAATAGAAAAAACGCTTCTCGCAAAATGGCAAGAACACGGTAACATAATTGAAGGAAGAAGATGAAGGGAAATACTTGATAAATGACTTGCCCTTTGTTTCTCCATCTTTGTCAACTTGAGGGGTGGCGTAGAGACCCTCACTTCCACCGTAGAAAAAGAAGGAGTTCCCCTGCGCAGAAAATCTGCCATTGTTATACCCGTGAATAGAAGCATCCACCTTCGCCCCAAGCACAAACGCTATAATTAACAATCCCACGACCCTCTCCCTCGACATCGCATCGATTCGATTCGATTCGACTGAATTCAACTCAATTCAATTTCCCAAATTTGATCTCACATCTGCTGGTAACTCAGCGGGGCCACCAATGGGTGTGGATAGATTTTTGTACTCCTTGGCCTGGTATTCACCTCGCCTCCGCCGTATCGTATACGTGACATGGAAGGGATGAGTGTTGACTAATTGCCTGCGCAGAGAAATTCAAGAATTTTCTCCATTTCAAGGCGAGCGGGAAGGAGGAGTTAATGGAAAAGCCTAGGAACTGGTGATAACGTCCCCTTCCATGGTGACAACAACAAGCAAGGTTAAATTTATAGCATGTTACCGTGTTGGGTGTATATATTTGTCTTTGGACTCATTTTTACTTTTTGTTTTAGTATAATAGTTTAGTGTTTTTAGCATTATTAGTCTAGGTATTATCATGTAGAGAGAGAACACCTAAATCGACAAGATATCTAAATTCATCTATTATTGCCTTCAAAAGTTTCCCTCTCCTAGACACATAGTGGTTTTGTATATGAGAATTATTTTATTAGAGATACAATATTAAATTTAAAATTTTAGTAAATATTTTTCATTGAGATTATTTAAGAATTCAATTTTTATTTTTTCGATCAAAATAAAGTCAACATTCTAAATATTGCTTTAGGATTTTTAATTATTTAAGAATTCAATTTTTTATTTTTTCGATCAAAATAAAATCAACATTCTAAATATTACTTTGGGATTTTTAAATATT
The DNA here is from genome assembly GCA_007115665.2 of Sequoiadendron giganteum. Lineage (NCBI taxonomy): Eukaryota > Viridiplantae > Streptophyta > Pinopsida > Cupressales > Cupressaceae > Sequoiadendron > Sequoiadendron giganteum. The sequence continues at coordinate 685,986,110 of CM021100.1, read as the reverse complement.
TACATGTCATTCTCATAATTCACTATCATTCTTTTTAATTTTTAAATACTCTCCTTAAAATGCTCCTTATTAAATGTTTGATGTATCTCCTAACCATTACTTGCATTACTCTTTCATTATTCTTGGATGGCTACAATTGACTCCACAATTCATTTATCCTTTTTTATAAGACATTATCACTCATTGATGTGCTAGCAAGACATTTAATTTGTTTTGAAATGCTCTCTAAGATTTGGACTCTAAGATTCTCTAAATTTGAATTATCTTTATTGTATTCACTTAAGCTTAGCATTCACTTCATGTAGGTTATCAAAACCTACTTGTAACTTTTTCATAGTTGTCTCACTAAACATGGTAGCATTTATTGCTTTCTAGGGTTGAAGTGTCCACAACTCTTTGTATAATTAGTTTCACTATTAATTCTTATGGATTTTTCTACACTTGTAGCTTGTGTTTAGGGGTGATGCCCCACATTTTAAGAGTTTTGTGTTTGGGATGGAATTCTAACCCAAAGTAAAATTTCTTTTCTTTTTTAACATCCTATGATCTTCATACATTTTCCCATAAGGTAATCATAAATCTTCCTACAGAGTCTTCACAAAGTCTTCATAAATCTCCTTAAATCTGCTCATATATTCTCTCCAATATGCTTCATAATTCTGCTCCAAAATATGCTCTTATCTTCTACATAAATTTGCTATAACATCCTTACGAAAAAACCTTAATTAAACTATTGTTATACTCAAGAAAATTATGCTCTTACATGGGGTGATTTCTCATATGTGTATTTTAATGATCTTCCTTTTATTCCATACAAAATATGATCCAAGACTATTTTATATCTACTTTAAATTCTCTCAATATCCCATTCCAAAGCTTGCTTTCAAATGTAATACCCCTCCGTTTTGATCTATTGTGTGAACTATGTTGTTTCCTTTCTATGCTTTAGTTTTGTGTTGTACTTGGACTATGTACTTGATTACAATGGATCACTGTTTTATCGTGATGTATCTTGATGTGATGATACTATATTTTGATGTGATTATTATGGCATGTTGGGAATTAGCATATATGGATATTTATTTTATGATGTTTCATGCTTTCGACTATGCCGTTATGTTAGATGTGTCAGTTAGAACTATTGTATTGGTGAAGAAGACGGTATCGCATCACTCGCTTGCGAGTGCCCTGTGATCTCGTGATTTCCTTTTCACGGTGTGCCTTATTTATGACATATTATTGCATGTGGATATATTATTTGTTTGCAGATTGACAAGTACAGGACATCGACTCCACCTGGTTTCACAGGTTCGAACGTGTCCATTGCCCAACGACATTCGATTGGGAGATAGTAGCTAGGATTTCCGTGCTGAGTCATCCCCTAGTCGTAGTGTGTCGTCGGCCCTAATATGGTCCAGTTGTGCTATTTTGTTCTAATTGCCTAATTTCAGTCTATTTGGGAGTTGGAATAATGTTGGAATTGTGATTTAATTATTGAGTAATTTAATTTAATTAATTTAATATTTAATCTTATGGTAGATTTATCTACTAATTGATGAAGTTAATTATGTGGAAATGAATTACATTATTCATTTTGGAAATGCATGCAAATTTGAGTTGGAAATTGAAAAATTAAGAAAATGGATTAAAAATCAATTTAAAGATTCAAAAATTCAAAAAATTCAAAAGAAAGACTTTTGCTATTCTGTTTTCAAAAATTTATGAGGGTTGTTGTAGGATTTTGGAAGGAATTTTGCATTATCTTAAAAATTTCTTCACAAAATCAAGAATGGAATTTTTGGTAAAAAAATTGAAAAGAGAAGAGGAAGATTGCTCAATTTTGTGGGTTTGGAAGAAAAGCTTGTGGAATCTAAAGTGCTCAAAAGGGTTTCAAAGTAGCAGCAGGATCTTCAACATACTTCAAGGGAATCAGGTTCTCATCTTGTATAATTGGAATTTTTGTCGATTCAATAGTGTGGTGTTAATGGAAGATTAAATTGTTATTGTTATTTCAATCTTACTTTGTTCATGTTGTTCTTCAATTTATTTGAAGCATCCACTTGGTTGTATGGTTATTTAGATATATTTTTATATATAGATAAATATATTTAGGCTTGGGAATTATTTTTATAATTTCTTATTGTAAGGTTATGCTGGCCAAATTTCTTTAAAATAATCTTTTGTTTTATTGCGTTTTAAGGCTCTGGTTTTTCTTTTTTTTTTAAATATGAAAGAGGAATTTTTTTTTAAATAAAATTAAAAAATAAAAATACAAACAAAAATTAAAAGGCTGGTCTCACCCACTAATTTCCTTTAAGGGGGAAGCAAAAAAACCCCACCAACCCAAATCAGGCGACAGCACCGGCCAACGCAGTCGGTGGCAGCGGTACCAGCGTCACCCGCGCTGGTCACTGCGCTCGCCGCTCTGCCTTGGCCACGGCGGCACTAACGCCCGTGCCACCCTCACCTCCCTCTCCCCGGTGGCACTGCCTCCTGCGGCCGCCATGGGAAAATCCACGACGCTTGGTAAGAAAATCTGACGCCGAATCTTCCCTCCCAGTCTTTGCACGCCGCCCGAGGTTCGTGCGATCCAACCCTAGGGTTGGCGTGCGAACCGAGGCATGCCCTTGGCCCTCTTTTAAAATTTGAAATAATAATAATATTTTAATTTATTTTAAATATTATAATTTTTATAATATATTAATATTATAATTATTATAATATTTTAATATTAAAATTTGTTATTATTGATATTATTATATTTCATCATATTGTTTAAATCAATTTAATATTTTAATAATGTGATTATTATAATATTGAAATTGTAAATGATGGAATGATGTAATTATTCATTATAATATTATGGGAAATCTTAATCAATAGTATAATGTTGATGTTAATATTAACATTTTGAAAAGGATTATGTTATTTTATTATTGCATTGTTTAAATGGGGAATATTGTGTTTCTTAGAAAATAAGTTTAATTGATTGTGGAATAAATATTTTATTTTAATATGGGATTATGCTTTTTATTTGAATTATTGGGATTCGAAGTAATGTTTTAAGCATTTAAATGCTGCGTGGAAATAAAATAATTTTTTTTAAATGGCGTAATTAATTTTGTTTATTTAACGCACTGTTTACTGAATGCTAGTGAGGAAATGGGTTTAGTGAACCCAAAGTAGATCTGATTCTTGTCTTGGTATTGATCTGCGTGCGTTATCATTGGGAAATGTGGGTCTTAATATTTAACAAGTCTTCCAGTTGGGATTTCAGTCTGTGGGTTGTCGTACTGTGTAGTCAACCATAGATGGCCTTAGGTAGTGCGTTAAACTAGTTTGTTCCCCGGTTATCACGAACAGGAGTGTAATGACTGTATGTCATGGGTAGGTATGTGGCACCTTATGTCACACTTATGTACTCTTAGGTTGTGGAGTTGTTCCACATGTCATCTTAGAGGAGTGGCTTGTAACGAGGGCCAGCACACAAAGTGGTGCTAGGATAACTCGTTGTAAGTTAGTTAATCCAGTGATAACTAAATTAAATGATTAGATTATCACGTAGTATCAAACATTTAATAAGATAATTATGCCTCGCTCATGATCACAAGGGCTTGTAAAGACTTGGGTTGAGACGGGAAGGCCTGGAATGGCAAGATCGTTATCTTGTCTCTACGAAAGATAACTGATTCCGCATTGGTTTACATGAGGGGCCGAAAGTCGTTAGAGGTTACCAGGATAACCCGAGACGGGGGTCGGGACCTAGGAAGACTCACCAGGATAACCTATGTAGCATTGTGATGACACTTCTCCTAGGTCGACAATATGTTTGCATCAGTGATGCAATTGATTATGTAAATTCTGGAAGCATTGTAACCTTGTGTCAGTGATGTCACTGTATTTATTTCGGTATGGTTATGTTAGTCTATGTCTTGAGGTAGACGTCCTTGGTTAGAAATTTTGGTTACTATCTCCTAACACGGGGGGGTGGACCTTTGGGTTCCACTTGGTTGGGTGGAATGTGCACCTTACTCCGTTGGGTTTTCTCCTTCTATGTGTGGACGAGACTTCCAGTTGGAGAGCTCATGGTTGTTACAATTGCAGTTCTTTCTTGTTATCTTTTCAGTTATACTTGTAATTTTGACCCCTCTTGTTATCGAGGTGGAATTTGTAATTATAACCCTATTTTATTGGACTTGCCTCATTCGGGGAATGCGTGTTGTAATCCCTATTGTTTAATGAATGGATTATTGAAATCGAAAGTCTTACCATATGCTTGTTGTTATTTCATCTTATTTGGAATGTATGCATTAATTTATTAATTAAATAATTGTCATAGTTTATATTCATGTTTTTTGTTGAGGTTCTATATAACCTTTGTCTCGTAACCTTAGAATTTTTTGGCATTACTTAGTGAACTTACTTATTAATTATTCTTTAAAAAAAAAAAAGATTATTTGGTTTAAGTAGTTAAATGCAACTTCCTCTAGGGTTGCGTGGCGGGGCGTTACACATGGTATCAGAGCCTAGGTTTAAACACTAGGTACTCTGGGATTATGATGGAACCATTAAGCTTTAGTTGTTTAAGATTTTGAGTTGTGTACCTTGCCTAATACCTTGACGTGTTTGTGCAGGATTATGCCGCCCAAATGCAGAAGAGGTAGAGGGCGTGTTTGTGGCTGTCTAGGCGGTCGTGGTGAGAGTCAGCATGACTCTCCTCCTTTAGTTCCTCTTATTCCTAATCAGGAGGAACAAAAGGCATCTCAGAATGCCCCTGGAGTTGGTAATCTACAACAGGATCCAACAGGGATTGAGGCAGCGCGTAGAGCGCTAGAGGAGGCGTTGGCACTCGTTGGACCTAGGCAAACAGAGGTTCAGATTAACCCTGTAGTGAGGGAAGCTCCACCCCAGTCCGAGGCTCACATGAGGGACTTGCTCAGGGGGCACCCTCCATTATATGATGGATCTAGTACAGGTTTAGAGGCTGAGACCTGGCTGATAGACCTAGATAGGTGTTTCGCCATGCATTTGTATGGTAGCAACACCAGAGCTCGTTATGCCATTATGCAGTTGAGAGGATTTGCATCCACTTGGTGGAGATTAGAGGAGAAAAAGCTCCATATTGACATTCACACTGCATCATGGGAGATCTTCGTAGAGAGATTCAGAGCTCGATTTTTATCTGAGCATTGGCGTCAACGTCGAGGGGACGAGTTCCATGCTTTACGTCAGTTAGCATTATCTGTTGAGCAGTATGAGCGTCGTTTTTACGAGCTCAAACAGTATGCAAGGATTGGTGATGATGAGAACATGTTAGTACACCATTTTTTCAGGGGCTTAAATGCCCGTCTCAGTGGTTGTGTGAGGGTTTTCAAACCCAAGACCACGAAAGTGGTAGTAGAGAAAGCACGCCTGGTTGAGGAGAATCTGAGTATGGCACTTGGCGGACACATGAGTGTTCCAGTTGGCAGTAGTGCAGTGGTAGGATCTAGTGCTAGAGCAGGGCAGTCTTAGGGAGGTTTACCTCCTAGGTCTCAGCAGGGGCCATCTCAGGGTGGTCAGCAACAGCAGCAGGCATCGCAGGGGAAACGTAAAGGTTTCCAGCCAAGACAGGGAGACAGGAATTGGAGGCGTGCGAAACACTCCAGCGTTGAGCAGCCAGCACAGAGTTCCCAGTCTACTTTCAGGGATAGTGCGCAGTAGTCTAGCGCACCATCTGGAGGTAGAGGTTTTGGCAGACGCATTAAGTGTTTTGCTTGTGGTCAACAGGGTCACTTGGATAGAGGTTGTCCCAACAAGGGCACAGTTGGGTTTTCTCAGGGACCAGCGGCATCTGAGCCGATAGTTGGTGATGCAGGTAGAGGGCATCTAGTTTTTGCAGTGATTGATAACCGTCAGGCAGAGCATCAGGGCACGGTCATCGAGACGTATGGTATGTTGATGGGTAACCTAGTTACCATCTTATTTGATTCAGGAGCGACAAATTCCTTCATTTCTTCTTCAGTTGTGTCGTGATGTAGACTGGGTGCGATAAGGCAAGGCGATAGGTGGTAGGTAGAGCTAGCTTTGGGTGCGAAAGTTGCATCGCATTCCCTTGTATCAGAGTGTAGGTTGGAGATTGGACCTCTTTAGACTATGTTGGACCTTCATATTATTCCTTTGGGTTCTTATGACATCGTCATTGGGATGGATTGGTTGGAGGCACATAGTGTGGTCTTGGATTGTTGACGCAAGTCGATTCGATGCATTGAGGCATCTGGTAGAGAGATAGAGATAGTGGGAGTCCTGAGGCCGATTTCTTTGAGGGTCATCTCAGCTATGCAGTTGAGAAGGTGTGTATGTCAGGGTTGCCAATTGTTTGTTGTCACAGTGGATGACTTGGATCTAGGTAGTGGAGAAGAGAAAGTCTCTCTTGATAGTCACCCCGTCCTTCAGGAGTATTCTGATGTCTTTCCAGATGATATTCCAGGGATGCCACCTCAGAGGGATATTGACTTCAAGATTGATCTTATACCTGGTTCACAACCCATCTCTCGAGCTCCCTATCGTATGACTACCCAAGAGTTGAAAGAGCTTCGTTTGCAGCTTGAGGAGTTGTTGGAGAAGGGTTTCATTCGCCCTAGTGTTTCACCTTGGGGAGCACTAGTCATCTTCGTGAAGAAGAAGGATGGTTCACTTCGGTTATGTATTGATTACTGACAGTTGAACAAAGTGACCATCAGGAACCGATATCTACTTCCTAGGATCGATGATCTCTTTGATCAGGTCAAGGGTGCCACCATCTTTTCGAAGATTGACCTTAAGTCTGGATATCATCAACTTCGAATCTTTGACTCTGATATTCATAAGACAGTGTTTCGAACGCGGTATGGCCGCTACGAGTTCATAGTAGTACCATTTGGGTTGACGAATGCACCTTCTGTGTTCATGAGTCTGATGAACAGTGTATTTTGCACATACCTAGATAGGTTTGTCCTTGTGTTCCTTGATGACATTCTAATTTATTCTAGGACTATGGTAGAGCATGAGGAACATTTGCGGCAGGTATTGCAGTGCTTGCGAGATAATCAGTTGTTTGCTAACCTGTCGAAGTGTGAGTTTTTCAAATCTAAGGTACAGTACCTTGGGCATGTCATCTCAGGGAAGGGTATTTCATTGGATCCTGCAAAGATCCAAGTGATCTCAGATTGGCCTACGCCCATGAATGTGGCAGAGATACGTAGCTTTATGGGGCTAGCAGGTTATTACAGATGCTTTGTGCAGGGTTTTTCGAGGATAGGTTATCCTATCACTACCCTTCAAAGAAAAGGGAAGAGGTTTGAGTGGTCTGAGAAGTGTGAGGCAGCATTTCAGAACCTTAAGGAGATGTTAACTAGTGCACCAATACTTGCGATACCAGTTCCGACTGGGGACTTTGTAGTTTGTACAGATGCGTCCTTGGAGGGTCTTGGTGTAGTGTTGATGCAGGATGGTCGAGTCATTGCATATGAGTCATAGAAACTCAAGGACCATGAGTTGAACTATCCCACCCATGATCTTGAGTTAGCGGCAGTTGTGCATGCATTGACGAGATGGAGGCATTTCCTTCTTGGCCATAGGTTTGAGCTGCATAGTGATCACAGGAGTCTTCAGTATATCTTCACACAACCCAACCTTAATGCTAGGCAAAGGCGTTGGATGGAGTTCCTCTATGAGTACGATTTTGAGGTGAAGTACATCCAGGGGAAGGAGAATTTTGTAGTGAATGCACTCAATCGACGGAGACATGAGATATCTAAGTTGACTCTAGTTGTGGACCTACGAAGTTGGATTCTTTCTGCCCTTCTAGCAAATAGTTGGTACCAGGAGGTCAAGACAGTGTTAGAGGCAGGTAGACCTCTTGAGGGCAGACATTCAGGATATACTCTAGATTCTAATGATTTATTGAGACACACGGAATGCATATACGTTCCTCCTTTAGATGGCCTTCACACCTTGGTCATGACTGAGGCACATCGTGCACCTTATTCAGCCCATCCTGGGGTGAAGAAGATGCATGCAGATTTGTGTTAGTTGTACTTTTGGCCAGGGATGAAGCGAGATATCATGGATTTTGTGTCATGATGTATAGAGTGCTAGCGAGTTAAGGCTGAGCATCAACATCTTGCAACCGCATTTAGTACCAGAGTGGAAGTGGGATATAATCTCATTGGATTTCATTGTTGGTTTACCCAACTCTTTGAGACGGCATGATGCGATAATGGTGACAGTTGATAGGTTGATGAAGGTGGCACACTTCTCACCTATGCGCTCATCCTACACCACATCGTCCGTAGCTAGAGTGTTCATGGAGGCTATTGTGAGGTTACATGGCATTCCGCGTCAGATTATCTCTGACAAGGATCTAGTGTTTACCTCAACTCTTTGGACATCATTGTAGCATGCGATGGGGACACACTTGAACTTCAGTTCAGCTTATCACCCCGAGACAGATGGACAGACCGAGAGGGTTAATCAGATCCTCGAGGATATGTTACGTATGTATGTAATGGACTAGCAGACACGATGGGAGGATTATCTCTATTTGGTAGAGTTTGCCTATAATAATGGTTTCCAGAGTTCCATTGGTATGCCTCCATTCTAGGCATTGTATGGGAGACCGTGTCGTACCCCTTTGAGTTGGGATCGACTGGAGGACAGGATAGTGTTGGGTCCTGAGATGCTGCAGGATATGGAGCAGCAGGTGGATAGGATTAGAGAGCACTTGGTGGCAGCGCAGAATAGGCAGAAGAAGTATGTGGATGCGCATAGAGTGGATCGTCAGTTTGTTGTAGGTGATAGAGTCTTCTTGCGGGTGCGTCCATGAAAGAGTCCCATCTGTTATGGGAAGGGCTCTAAGTTGGTGCCTCACTTTGTCGGACCTTTTGAGATACTCGAGAAGATTGGTCCTGTTGCTTATCGTCTTGCTTTACCGCCCAGTCTCTCGCACATTCAAGATGTGTTTCATGTTTTAGTTCTTTGGTCGTACCATCCAGACATTTTTCATGTCCTTGATTAGAATGCATTGCAGGTAGAGGACGGGTAGTTGGCTTTGGAGCTCGTGGCCGTCGTGGAGCATAGAACGCTCGCCCTTCGAGGGCAAGATATTGATCAGGTTAGGATTCAATGGGATCCTAGGGATGACATGTCATCCACATGGGAAGATGTAGTTTGAATGAGGGAACTTTATCCCTATTTGTTCGTAGGCTTACAGGAGTAAGCCTAACCCTAGGGGGGGAGGATGTAATACCCCTCCGTTTTGATCTATTGTGCGAACTATGTTGTTTCCTTTCTATGCTTTAGTTTTGTATTGTACTTGGACTATGTACTTGATTACAGTGGATCACTGTTTTATCATGATGTATCTTGATGTGATGATACTATATTTTGATGTGATTATTATGGCGTGTTTGGAATTAGCATATGTGGATATTTATTTTATGATGTTTCATGCTTTCGACTATGTTGTTATGTTAGATGCGTCAGTTAGAACTATTGTATTGGTGAAGAGGACGGTATCGCATCACTCGCTTGCGAGTGCCCTGTGATCTCGTGATTTCCTCTTCACGGTGTGCCTTATTTATGACATATTATTGCATGTGGATATATTCTTTGTTTGTAGGTTGACAGGTACAGGACATCGATTCCACCTAGTTTCACAGGTTCGAGCGTGTCCATTTCCCAATGGCATTTGATTGGGAAATAGTAGCTAGGATTTCCATGCCGAATCGTCCCCTAGTCATAGTGTGTCGTCGGCCTTAGTATGGTCCAGTTGTGCTATTTTGTTCTAATTGCCTAATTTCAGTCTATTTGCGAGTTGGAATAATGTTGGAATTGTGATTTAATTATTGAGTAATTTAATTTAATTAATTTAACATTTAATCTTATGGTAGATTTATTTATTAATTGATGAAGTTAATTATGTGGAAATGAATTACATTATTCATTTTGGAAATGCATGCAAATTTGAGTTGGAAATTGAAAAATTAAGAAAATGGATTAAAAATCAATTCAGAGATTCAAAAATTCAAAAAATTCAAAAGAAAGACTTTTGTTATTCTGTTTTCAAAAATTTATGAGGGTTGTTGTAGGATTTTGGAAGGAATTTTGCATTATCTTAAAAATTTCTTCACAAAATCAAGAATGGAGTTTTTGGGGAAAAAATTGAAAAGAGAAGAGGAAGATTGCTCAATTTTGTGGGTTTGGAGGAAAAACTTGGGGAATCTGAAGTGCTCAATAGGGTTTCAAAGCAGCAGCAGGATCTTCAACATACTTCAAGGGAATTAGGTTCTCATCTTGTTTAATTGGATTTTTTGTTGATTCAATAGTGTGGTGTTAATGGAAGATTAAATTGCTATTGTTATTTCAATCTTACTTTGTTCATGTTGTTCTTCAATCTATTTGAAGCATCCACTTGGTTGTATGGTTATTTAGATATATTTTTATATATAGATAAATATATTTAGGCTTGGGAATTATTTTTATAATTTCTTATTGTAAGGTTATGCTGGCCAAATTTCTTTAAAATAGTTTTTTTTCCAGAATTATAATCTTTTTTTTTATTGGCTTTTAAGGTTCTGGTTTTTTTTTAAAATATGAAAGAGGACTATCATTTTTTTTTAATATAAAAATAAAAATAAAAATAAATACAAACAAAAATTTAAAAGGGGCGTTTGGGGCTCACCCCACCGTCGCTTCCTTGGGAAGCACGATGGGGGAGCGTGCCCAGCGCAACCCCAACGCGCAGCTCGTGGCCCACGCGAACTACGCTGGTAGCGGCCACTGCAGTCGGTGGTAGCACTACTAGCACCGCTCGTGCTGGTCACTGCGCTCACCGCTTCGCCTTGGCCACGACAGCACCAATGCCCATGCCATCCTCACCTCCCTCTCCCCGGTGGCGTTGCCTCCTGCGGCCGCCATGGGAAAATCCACGCCGAATCTTCCTTCCTAGTCTTTGCACGTCGCCCGAGGTTCGTGCGGTCCAACCCTAGGGTTGGCGCACGAACCGAGGCATGCCTTTGGCCCTCTTTTAAAATTTGAAATAATAATAATATTTTAATTTATTTTAAATATTATAATTTTTATAATATATTAATATTATAATTATTATAATATTTTAATATTAAAATTTGTTATTATTGATATTATTATATTTCATCATATTGTTTAAGTCAATTTAATATTTTAATAATGTGATTATTATAATATTGCAATTGTAAATGATGGAATGATGTAATTATTCATTATAATATTATGGGAAATCTTAATCAATAGTATAATGTTGATGTTAATATTAACATTTTGAAAAGGATTATGTTATTTTATTATTGCATTATTTAAATGGGGAATATTGTGTTTCTTAGAAAATAAGTTTAATTGATTATGGAATAAATATTTTATTTTAATATGGGATTATGCTTTTTATTTGAATTATTGGGATTCGAAGTAATGTTTTAAGCATTTAAATGCTGCGTGGAAATAAAATGATTTTTTTAAATGGCGTAATTAATTTTGTTTATTTAACGCACTGTTTACTAAATGCTAGTGAAGAAATGGGTTTAGTGAACCCAAAGTAGATCTGATTCTTGTCTTGGTATTGATCTATGTGCGTTATCATTGGGAAATGTGGGTCTTAATATTTAACAAGTTTTCCAGTTGGGATTTCAGTTTGTGGGTTGTCGTACTGTGTAGTCAACCATAGATGGCCTTGGGTAGTGCGTTAAACCAATTTGTTCCTCGGTTATCATGAACGGGAGTGTAATGACTGTATGTCATGGGTAGGTATGTGGTACCTTATGTCGCACTTGTGTACTCTTGGGTTGTGGAGTTGTTCCACATGTCATCTTAGAGGAGTGGCTTGTAACGAGGGCCGACACACAAAGTGGTGCCAAGATAACTCGTTGTAAGTTAGTTAATCTAGTGATAACTAAATTAAGTGATTAGAGTATCACGTAGTATCAAACATTTAATAAGATAATTAAGCCTCACTCATGATCACAAGGGCTTGTAAAGACTTGGGTTGAGACGGGAAGGCCTGGAATGGCAAGATCGTTATCTTGTCTCTACGAAAGATAACTAATTCCGCATTGGTTTACATGAGGGGTCGGAAGTCGTTAGAGGTTATCGGGATAACCCGAGACGGGGGTCAGGACCTAGGAAGACTCACTAGGATAACCTATGTAACATTGTGATGACACTTCTCCTAGGTCGACAATATGTTTGCATCAGTGATGCAATTGATTATGTAAATTCTAGAAGCATTGTAACCTTGTGTCAATGATGTCATTGTATTTATTTCGGTATGGTTATGTTAGTCTATGTCTTGAGGTAGACGTCCTCGGTTAGAAATTTTGGTTACTATCTCTTAGCACGGGGGGTGGACCTTTGGGTTCCACTTGGTTGGGTGGAACATGCTCCTTACTCCATTGGGTTTTCTCCTTGTACGTGTGGACGAGACTTCCAGTTGGAGAGCTTGTGGTTGTTACAGTTGCAGTTCTTTCTTGTTATCTTTTCAGTTATACTTGTAATTTTTACCCCTCTTGTTATCTTTTCAGTTATACTTGTAATTTTTACCCCTCTTGTTATCGAGGTGGAATTTGTAATTGTAACCCTATTTTATTGGACTTGCCTCATTTGGGGAATGAGTGTTGTAATCCCTATTGTTTAATGAATGGATTATTGAAATTGAAAGTCTTACCATATGCTTGTTGTTATTTCATCTTATTTGGAATGTATGTGTTAATTTATTAATTAAATAATTGTCATAGTTTATATTCATGTTTTTTGTTGAGGTTCTATATAACCTCTATCTCGTAACCTTAGAGGTTGTTGGCATTATTTAGTGAACTTACTTATTAATTATTATTTTTAAAAAAAATAAAATTGTTTGGTTTAAGTAGTTAAATGCAACTTCCTCTAGGGTTGTGTGGCGGGGCGTTACATCAAACCTCTGCATTATGTCTCTTAAATAACTTCTTCATGCCTCTTCACAAGGGAGGTGATTCTTCACTTAGGGACTGACCTTATAATAATTTAATTTAAATGATATTACTCTTCCAAAGGCAACACTTCACATAGGCAAGTCAATCAACATCTTAAAACTTGTTTGTAAGTCCCAAAAGGGGCGATCATGAAGGGTGATATCTCTTCTTCCAAGAGACACTAAAATAGGGTTGGACCATTAGTAAATATTTAAATTAAATTGTTTTATCCTTCATTACAATGTTCCAACATGGAGAGTCAACCTTCGCAAGAGTTTAAAAATATTTTATTTGAACTCCTTCAAAGGTGACACCAATATAATGAGGCTAGAAATTAATCTTGACTTATCAGTTCATTTTCTTCTAATTGGAAACCAAAATATGTAGTTAAATGATAGTGATATAGTGGCCTTTGGCGTTTAACAATTTCCTTTCCAAACTTTAATAACGATGACAACAATTTCTAACAATCTCCCCCTTTCATCGATGGTAATACAAACAAAATTCTCTCCTTTTGCACTACCCCATTTTATATCTCTACCCCTTTGACATCAATGGTAAAGGGAAAGTTAGTACTCTCACAAGGAAAACTCCCCCATTTGTAATACTTCTTCTTGACATCAATGACATCATTCTTCCTTGTTTTAACTCACACCCTTTCTTCAACGCTCATCCTTTGACATCAATTTAACAATGAGATGTTTTATTACCTTCATATAAAATATGCATTAACTAATCTATCTCTTAATTGCCTTCTCCATGGAGCTAAAAAATATTGATTATCTCCCCCTAAGTTTGTACTTCTCCTTATAACTTAGCGATACTTCTTGTGCATGAATCACAAGCATAGATTCTTCTTTTTTCTTTTCTTACTCTTGTTTCTTTTTCCAGCTTCTTATTTTATCTAGGAGGTATAAGAAATTTTTTGTATAATCATGTTATATGCCCAAGGTTTTTGCACTTATAGCATTAGACATTGTAATCTACTAAAGGAGAAAAAAAATTATTGTTACTTTTTAAGAAACCAAAATCATTCCTTGCATGAACTCTACAATCCACTACTTTTTGACCAAATTGATTTTATGAAAAGTGAAAACCATAGAAAGACTATTAGAACCCGGTCATGTGCACCTATTTTGAAGAGAATTGTCTTTTTTAGTTACCTTTGTTGTCCATGTGAGGCATATTACCTTCTTCCTTCTTGGTTCTCTCACTATAATTGGATCTCTTGATAACATAAACATAACCTCTTTTATTTTCTTCATTCATCTTATTATGTGGCTCTTGGGATCTTCTTTATTAGGCATCGTATTCTCTTTACAACCAAGACCAATTTTCAGCAAAGGTGATCTTTTGTAATTTACAAGATCGTCTAGAATCTCAGTGCTCTTATTCAAACTTCAAGATTTTGGTCAATTGATCATTAGAATTTTCCAATTCCTTCCTTAAGGAAACAATTTCATGCTCAAGTTTCTCACAGTCCTCTTCCTTCATCTTTAACTGATTTCTTTCCACCTCTTCTATCCTCCTTGCTTCTTCAATTTGAATTTTCAGATTGATGATCATTTTCTCTGACTCTTCAAGACTTTGTGATAGTTTTGCCTTAGCTTCACATTCCTCTTGAAGATGTAGTTTTTGATTTCAATTATTCCTTATAATCCTCTTGATCTCATCTAGGGCACAAATTATTTCTTCCTCTAAATCTACTTCAACATCCTCTTCTCCTTCAGACTCCTATTCTTTTCTTTTGTCTTCACTTTTCAGGGCATCATCCTTGGTTTCTATTTTCATGAATGAAATATCTTCTCTATTGTTGTCGGAAATGCTTCTATCGCTCTCTTGGAATGAGCTACTATCTTCCTTGGAGTAGAGGCACTTTTTATGCTTATAGAAGTCCTTTTCATGCTTTCCTTATGTGAAATTCTTTTTATGATGGCGATGCTTCCTTTTTCTATAGTCTTCTTCTTTATCACTACTTCTACTTTCACCTTGTAGACACTTAGTAGAAAAATATCCTATATTACCACAATTAAAATATTTAAGAGTATACTTACCTTTATGTTTTTCAAATCCTTTCTTGAGATTTCTCATGAAGTGGGCTTCTTCTTCATTGCTTGAACCATCACTTTATTTGGGTTCTTTATTCTCCATCTTCTTTAAGGCTTTGAAGGTGGCTTTGTGATTTGATGTCTTCTCCTTCTCAATCCTTATTTTGTATGTCACAAGGATCCCATGTAGCTCATCCATCTTAATGTATCTAGGTCCTTCATTTCTTCAATAGTGAAAACTTTTAAATTAAATCTCAAATGAAGATCTTTGCACCTTTTGCATGATCACAAATTCTTCAATTTCTTCATCAAGTCGTTGGATGGTATTCATAATTTTATCAACATGGAGTAGGTAAGCGGCTATGTTTTCTTCATCCTTCATCTTAAGACTTTTAAATTGCCTCTTGTGGGTTTGGATCTTTGCTTTCTTCACCTTATCGTCTCCTTCATATATATTCTTAAGAATCTCCTAGATATCCTTTTGCATAATTGTAATGCATTACTTTTATAATCTTTGATTATGACAATCCACATAGGATTGTATTCATGGCTTTCACATTATTTTTGCTTATCTTCTTTCCATCTCGATCCATTGACTTGGGAATTATGGAACAACATAACCATCCACTACTAATTGTAAAATATCAAATCCAAGTGTCATTAAGTGGGTGCACATTCTTATGCTCCAAAAATCATAGTTTTTATATCCATCAAATAATTGAGCCCTATTGGAGGAGAATCCTTCTTGAAATGTTATGTGTACTTTTGAGGTCTTCTAGTGATTAGGCTATTTCAAAGGAACCCACTCTAATATGAATTTATGAGCACACACTTATATACTAAGAGGGGATTGAATCAATATAAGAAAATATTTTACTTTTTTAAAAATTAACAACCATAGTAATATCAATCACATGAGATATAAAAATTATGCAACATAGGAAGATCACATGATTTATGTGGAAACCCTTACAAGAGAAAACCATGGAAAATAATTGATTATATAAAAATTATGTTATAATCTTTGTAGGTACCAACCTGCTAGAGACACTAATCCCCACTTATAATATTTGTAGGAACCAACCTACTAAAGACACCAATCCCCACAACTAAGCATCGAATCAGAAAGAGACACCAATCTATTTTGATAGGAGGCACTAACCTTAATCACAACAAAGTATTTATCTTCCTCAAAAATTGCTCTAATTTGTTTTCTTAAATCTTCCTTGAAATCTGATATAGATCACCTTGAACGATCGGCTATAATTCTAGCCTTAAATCACCTTCAAAATATGTTATAAATCCTTCAAAGGTCTTCTCATAAGATCTTCGTACATTTTCCCATAAGGTCATCATTAATTTTCCTATAGAATCTTCACAAAGTCTTCATAAATATCCTTCTTAATTTTTCTCAAATTTTCTCTCCAATATGCTTCATAATTTTTTTCCAAAATATGCTCTTATCTTTTACATAAATTTGATCTTAAATCTACTAGAACATCCTCACCACTAGTCTTTCTATTCCTATCTTCTACTATAACATCCATTATAACTATTCATAGGTTGGGGGTTATGGAAGGAGAGAAATAACATGATTTTTCATGACACAACTAAAAACAACAAAGAATTGTGCATGACTATCAAGAACCAAATTCAGGAAAATTTGGAAGCAGGGGTGTACACCCTCTTAAAGGTTATTCCCTCTTACAAGGAGAATAGAATTAAGCAAGTTTGGGGCCTCAAAAAGGACCTCACTAAAGTCAACTAGTCTAAATACATCACTAGAAAAATATTTTCTGGTATCCTCCAAAGACTGATTGGATTAAGTGTAACTTCGATGGTTGTTCTAAAGGAAATCCAAGTTTAGCAGGTGCTGGAGGAATTATTAGAAACCATCAAGGAAATTGTATAGCGGCTTATGGTAAAAATCTTGGGACATGTTCAAAAAATATGGTTGAAGCAATGGTTTTTTGGGGAGGTATAAATCAGCTGAATGAACTTTGGTATCAAAAGGTTATTTTAGAAGGAGACTCCAAACTCATAGTTGATATCTTGAAAGGTGAAAGTGTTGTTCCTTGGGAAATAAGGGACATTATTGATAATTTCAAATATCTCATGAAAACCTTCATGAATTATAAGGTTCTACATGTTTATAGAGAAGGAAATTGTACTATGGATGCAGTTGCAAATGAAGCCCTTAGGTGTCAAAACTAGACATACTGGGAGTTTGGGATGTTGCTAGGGCGGATAAAAAACATTTTATTAAAATAAAAAATATGAAATTACATATAATATCAAACCAACTGATAAGGGGAAATTTTAGGATGAAATACCACATTAGAATTAAAGGTGACATGAAAGACTCTAATGTTAATTATTGTCAAGGTTGTATAATTCAAATGATGGAAAGTTATGAGGATGGGATAAACAAGGAATCTAATAATGATAACATCATTTTTTAGTACCTTTCATATCAAAAGACTACTTGTAAAGATGATGTTTCAGTCTTTTCAAAATTTATCTGCATGTCAAATATCTCCTTGAACTTCATTCTTGAGGAAGGGCTTGCTATCTCTATTCTAGCAAGATTTCATATGGTGATGGATAATCATTTTTTATTATCCTTGGGTTTGTGCGTATTGAAAATATTATCTAGTAGATTAATCATTGTTATATAAGCTGACTTTTATTCCTTGTGAGCAATAAAAATTCTATTTGTAAGTTACAGGGTAGCATTGCTTTCTACATGAGCATCGAAGAGCCTAAGAGTGCTATGAAGAAGTGTGTAAAAAACAAGGGTGAGAAGAATCTACATTCTACTAAAATGGAAGGTCTGAGGAAGTGCACAAAACCACCCAACTATGATTCCCTTAAAAAGAATGTTGATTTGTGGAGGATATTTAAAAAATTTAGTATGGTTCCCTTCTTTGACACCATGCACAACTATAATGAGAAGCTGACTTCCAAGTTTATCAATTATTGTAAGGGTAGTCACGTGTCCATTGGATTTGTTTAAGTTTGAAGTGACAACCCAGCTAATAGCAAAGGCCACTAGCGTGGCAAATGAAGGGAGGAAGGTTGTGAAGAAAAGAGGTGGGGAATATCAAAGATTTGTTGAAAAATTATTCCATGAAGGAGAGGATTTGACAAGATTCTAGAATGGCTATGCATGCCTTGATCTCCCTATGCCTTTTTCCAAGGTTAGTATGTTTTTCATGTGTTATTTCACATCAGAGGGTAGGTATATGACTGTGTAGCCTACCACTTCCCTATCTTGAATCACACTAGGCACAATGATAATTAATATGCCATTTTATTTTCTATCCTCTATGTAATAGAATATTGAGAAATGTGCCTCACCTCCCCTACACCAAGGGCTTATTATTGCCCTTTACAAATATGTCCTAGCTAATAATTTGCACGACAACCCTTTAATCATTAGAAATGAAAACCCTCTTAGATTTGTTGAAATGAATAATGTTAATACTAAGGAGAATGACAACCTTACCCCTCGAAATAACCCTAGGCTCCCCTCTCCCAGGATTGTGCTTATGGAAGGTATCCCCTCAGCCGCTACAAAAATACCAACTCCCCATATCAAAAAACTTGCCTCAAAGCCTAAGCCTATTTTGGATGAGAACCCTTTCAAGTTGGAGTTGCTAAAAGCAACACCAAAAAAGAGAAAACACTCTCCTCTCTTACTAGAATCTCCAAAAACAAAAAGTTGAACAAGGATCTGAAGCATGGAAATATTATTACCATCTTTGAGGATTCAAAAGGGTTTTAGAAGGATGAGAATGAAGAGGGTCTTGGTGGCCCTTTAAGAGGTGGAAAAAGATCGACAAGACTAATAAAGGCAACTTCCACTAAAATAAAGGAAAAAGTTAAAGGAAAATCCATAGTTGTGGAAGAAGAGGATCCATTAACTATTGAGGAATTTGAACCTGAGATGGAAGAGGATAGTGAGGGTATGGAGAGTGATGAATTTTAAAAAGAGAGGGAGGAAGATGATTTGGAGGAAGAGGAGGATATGGGAGGAGAGGAGGCTATTGGGGCTGTTGGGATGGACATTTAGGTGGAAGAAGATAATGCTCTTGTTAAAACTTTTACTGAAGATACTAACATTGATGTTTTGAAAAGAAAAAAACACTTTTTGTAGGTGTAGGTGGAGGACACGGAGAAGGCCATTATCACGTTGATGAATGTAGTTGATGGGCTTATGTGAAGAGCAGTGTTTGGTTTTATTTTTGGACAGAACAAAATCTGAAAACAACTCAAGAAGATCGAAAAATAGGAGGAAACAAAGGAATGGTCTAATGTCGGTGTTCTTCATTAGAGAGCTTATGTCTCCAAAATTGGGGACAATTTGGAGCTAATTGCCAATGCCAAATAATGGTTCCCTGCTTCATAGTTTTAGGTTTTCAATTTCTGGCTACTAGGTTCTATGGTCTTATGTCTGTTATTAAACTCTTGACTTTTACTATTGCTCTTTTTGGACTGCTTCGTATATTTTTTTATCATATTATGGATGGTTATGTGGCCTGCATGCCTATGGTTTACTTTTATTCTGGCTTACACACCCTTAGATGGGATAGTTTTAAGCCTGCTTCTAATGTTTTTGGTTATATTATGGATGGTTATGTGGCCTACGAGCCTATGATACACTTTAATTCTGGTTGGCGTGCCCTCATGTGGGATCCTTAATAGTTACAATTCTAGCATTGAACTATTTTTTCTAGTTTGGTTGGTGTTATTTCCCAGCTTGTTTCTCTGATGCTATTTCAATGATTTTTTGTTACTAATGGGATCAGGGCCCTTTCCCTGCTAATACAATAAAAAATATCCTCACCAAAAACCTTCATAAATTTATTGTTATACTCAAGAAAATTATGCTCTTACATGGGTTGATTTCTCATATATGTGTTTTAATGATCTTCCTTTTATTTTATACAAAATCTAATCCAAGACTACTGTATATATACTCTAGATTGTCTTAATATCTCATTGAAAAACTTGCTTTCAAACCTTACACATTATGTCTCGTCAATATCTTATTCATGCCTCTTTACAAGAGAGGCAATTCTCCACTTAGGTAATTCTTATAACAATTTAATTTAAATTATATTACTCTTCCAAAGGTGGCGCTTCACATATGCAAGTTAGACAACATCTTAAAACTCATTTTTATGTCCCAAAAGGGTTAATCATGAACTTGGTGATATCTCTTCTTCCAAGAGACTCTAAATTGGGGTCGACCCATTAGGAAATATATAAATTAAATTTATTGTATCCTTTATTACAAGGCGTCAACATGGAGAGTCAATTTTAGCAATAATTTAAAAATATTTTATTTGAACTCCTTCAAGGGTAGTGTCAATACAAGGAGGCTAGTAATTAATCTTGACTTATCACAAGTTCTTTTCTTCTTATAAGAAACCAAAAGATATAGTTAAATTATAGCGATATAGTGACCTTTGGCCTTTAATGATTTACTATTGCAACAAATAACCACCTACCCTGTTAATAGTTATCCCACATTAGAAGAAATGTTTGCCACTTATCCTATTATAGCATTATCTAATCCTATTATTTATAATAGTACCATGATCTCACCTACCTTACAACAACACCCATTGTCTAACGCCACTCACCTTAGAATCCAACCCATCTTAACTAATCAAAAAATTCCTCGACCCCAAATATCATTCCCATCCTTGATGCAACTAATATAATATTTTCCACCTTTATCCTTACCCTAACCATAACTATCTTGACTAACCAAGATTTTTTCCTACTCTTCATCACAACAAACTATAAAATCTTACATTTTACCCCCTAAATTTCAACCAACTTACCAATAAACATCATTTCAACAATAACAACAATATCCACCACCCCCAAACACATCCTAATTCATCCCTCAACAACAATCATTTCAACAACAATATCCATCACCTCTAAACACATCCCAAATTTTCCCTTAGCAATAGTACATACCACCTAAAATTTAACTCATATAAACAACCACCTTTTCAA
The DNA here is from genome assembly GCA_007115665.2 of Sequoiadendron giganteum. NCBI lineage: Eukaryota > Viridiplantae > Streptophyta > Pinopsida > Cupressales > Cupressaceae > Sequoiadendron > Sequoiadendron giganteum. Next base: position 685,965,028 of record CM021100.1, on the reverse strand, counting down.
AAACAACAACAATATATACCACCCCAAACATAGCAACATACATACTAATGACCACCATGTTATCATCAACCACCATCACATATGGCAAAGCCAACCAGATTGTGAATCTCTTCACCCAATAGTGGCAATAGATGAAGAGATGGACACCCTTAAGGGGACATAAATAGGGAATTTACAACAAAATAAAATATATAAATTTAAATAACTATGTCCCTACCCCTCTGACAAACCAATAACATTAGTCTATTTCCCTCAAAAATTTGAAGTCCCAAAACTAAACAAATATAAGGGGAAAGGAGACCTATGTGACTATGTAAAGGAATTTCCATTGCATATCAAGAAGTGGCCTATACTGACATATACCTCATGAATATTTTTCCTAAAATTAGATGAGTACAACCTCTCAAGTGTTTTTTTCACCTGCCTCATAGGTCTATTACCAATTTTGCATAATATATTGAAAAAATTAAAAATTATTTCTCAACTTTAAATGTTTGATGTTTGGAATACCAAGAAACAAAATGATGAGATATTTTCTTCTTTCCTCCAATAATGGAGAAGTCTCACTATTTGCTTCCCATGGTCCATATTAGAAAAATACTTGTTAATATTTTCATCACAAACCTTATCCCAAAAATGACTTTTCATTTACAAGTCCATTGCATCTCAATCTTTGACAAAATTATTAACAAAGGAATCGCCATAGAGAAATCCTTATTGCCAAGGGTATTGTCAAAATAGATAACAAGGATAAATACAATTCCACCAAAACTAATGAAAATTTAATATTTTGTGAAAAAATAAAAGTCCCATAAGTGGGATGGTCATTGATTCTAAAGTTGTCCAAATTGCACCAACACACCCAAATAAAAAAACCCTCATGTATAAATTGTCTTACAACAAACTCCTATTTTGGTATCACAAGGACAACTAAGACTCCCTAACAAATAAAAGACACATATATACTCCTTTAGAGGAGTCTATATAAATAGAGTTCCAAAAACTCATCAATAGAAACATGATTAGATATCCATATAATCAACCCTTTAATGAAAGCAAACCCAAACGCACATGGTATAAAGAAAATGAATATTATAAATACCATCGTTCATTTAAGGTCACACCCTTTCCAAGTGCATACAACTTAAAAACTACATCCAAAGTCTTACCTATTATGGATAACTTATAGTAGAAGGTTCATCATCCTCTTCACCCAATGAGAAACTAGGTATCTACTAGGATCCATTTCCTAAGTATGACCACAATCAATATTTGACATCAAATAAAGGCCCAAACAAAAATGAAAAGAATGCCAATATCACACCAACGTCATATGACTCAATAGTTGGTCATATTGAAGAATCCTATCCACAAGTAAAAACTATCACAATCAAAAGTCCTAATTATGGTGCGACTATTATGCATGGTCGAGTTACCGTCCAAGGGACACCCTCATCCTATCAATGAACCACCCAATATGACATCTTTGAGCATCATAGGAAGACTCCATAAGAGATATTTGTCTTGAAGCTTCTTAGATCATCACATCTTTACAAGGACATATTGGACCATGCTTTGAGAGAGTCATGAGTCTGCAGTGATATGAATCTTGATCAATTATGAACCCTCATAGGTCATTAGTCTTCTTTGTATCACCTTGCATTCACTCTAAATGACAAGCCTTATATTGAACCATCCCATACCAAAGCACTTTGTGTAGAGGCTATTGTAAATGAAACTAAAGTAAAATGAGTCCTTATAGATGGTGGGTCTAATTTGAATTTGTGTACATGTAAACTTATAAAATAGTTAGGATATTTCTATGATAACATGGAATCCTAGAAGAGAATAATTATAAAATAATATGATGATGAAAGGAAAGAATCTCAAGTCATCATTTGGCTTCCAATATAGGTAGGTCCAATCCTACAAGAAATTTGTTTCATGATATTAACCTTGAATTACCATATAACATCCTTCTTCGTCACCCATGGATCTATGCAATGTAGGTGGTCCCATCCACATACCATCATTGTATCAAATTCCCATACAATAGTGTAAAATCTATAGTTACTGATCATAATCCCTTTCAATACTATAGATTATTAGAGTTCCTTTACAACAAATCCTATTAGTATCTTAGTGTGGATGTCACCATTCCTCCACCATACCATATTCATCATATATTGATCTTTCCACTTTGACATTAACATCATCCACCAAAATTGATTCCCAAATCAAAGTTAAACTCATAGACAAAGAGTGTTGGGAGAGTAACTTGTAAAATTGACTCAATCATAATGGAGATAAGGAATTAAAGCAAACAACCAAAAATATGCAATTCTATACTCAAATACAAATCCAAATCATTCAATGGAAAACATGCAACATGGATGAAATAAAATTCAAATAATCAATACTTTTACCTTCATCATGTTGTCATGGATTACTTCCATTGTCCTTCTTTGCTTTCTTTTTCTCTCAAAATTTAGTATGCACAATCTACAATAAGCTTCAAGTGTGTGGAATGATAGAAATGATGCAAATGCCAAAGTTTCATGGTTAGCCATCAACATGATGTGAGGGTTTCTTTTATAGAAATGGATGATTTGAATGAACGATCCAGATTAAGAGGTGCAAGATCAAGATCAATGGTTGAGGATTGTTGAAAGGAATTAATTACCTAGTTAACTAACTGCATCTGGCTATAGGATTCCAATTAATTGTTTGCATGAAGGATTTGATTGAAGAGTCAACTAATACTGACAATTGGTTAACTAAATTGATTTATTCGAAGACTCAAAGTGAGTGGTAGTAAAGTAAATTAATTGATCAGTGAACTAGAATTGATTATCCAGTTGACTAGAAGAGAGTGTTGGTTTGAAAGAGGGAATTATGGATGAGAGGATAATTAATTAATTATTGGAGGAGTGTGCAAGTGAGGATTAATTAATAAATAAATGTTTATTTATTAATGGATAATGTTTGAGATGAAATAGACGAATTAAATAATTAATTTAATTATTTAATCTAGAAGTATGAAAGTGGTTAATTAAATAATTAATAATAGTTATTTAATTTAAGAAGGGTGTTGAATGCCAATTAAAAAAAATGATAACTATTTAATTAAAATAGAAGAATAAGTGTAATTAACGACATAATTAAATAAATAATATTTATTTAATTAATTGAGAAGATTAGTGATAATTAGGACATAGTTAAATAAATAAGATTTATTTAAATTAGTCAGAAAGGGTGAATTAGAATGAATTAATTAAATAACGTAAAGTTAATTAATAGTAGAATATGATATTTGATGGTAATTAAATGACAAGGTATTATTTAATAATTAGGAGAAAAGGGTGAAAATTACTAAAAGGGTGTTACTCACAGACTAGGACAATTTTGGGTATCTACATTTTGCCCCTCTTTGATAAAATGCATTTTATAGTGTTGTGTCAAAGAAAATCCAAAAATTTGTGCTTAGGAATTACCCTGGTATGATTTGGTGATGATGTGATAGCATGGTGCCCCCTTGAGAAAATTTGCAAAATTTTGAAAAAAATCCAAAAAAAGAGAGAAATAATTCCAATATAATTTTATAGTGGTAATCTCGTTGGTAGTAGAATATTTTAATTTTAGGACATTCGAGTGTCCTTTTTTGTGTTTGAAGGTCAAAGTTGATGCATCCAGTTATAAAGGGGGGCCCTCTTAGGTCAAAAATGTCTATAAATAGGCCCTAGGGGGGTCTAAATCCTCATTTGTGCATTTTGTTTTTAGAATTTTTAGAGCTTTGAGGTGAGATTTTGTTGAGGAGCAACAAATCTATGGTGCCAATTCTAGTTGGTTCGCATTGTGGATATTGAGTTCAAACTTTCCAGCAGCCTGAGGGATGAGGCAATGTTGTATGTAACCCTTCCCTACTTTGATTTTTTTTCATTTTTTTTTCTATATTTTAGGGGTCAAAAATGACCAAACAAATGTGATGCAATTTTTGCACCGCATTTGTAATCGCGTTCACCGCATATGTCTACGGGTGCACCGCCTATGTCGACAGGTGCACCACATTTGTAATTGTGTTCATCGCATGTGTTTGGTGTGCCACAAATTTTTTTGAGAGTCACATTTGTTAGGCTTCTCACAACTGTTTTGTGCACCACAACTATTATGTGGTACCACATATGTAGGATAAAAACCCACTTTTGTTTTCGTGTGACACATATGTTTGATAGTGCATCGTAATTGTTTAGCTTGCTCACAAATGAATATAAGGCACATTTGTAAGATGCATCTGTTGAATGGTGCGTTGTATCTGATTGTGAATAAAATTTACTTAGTTTTTTGAAAAAATATTGATGTGTAAAAGGTCTAATAGGTTTGTTTGGGCATCTTGATTGACGTAATGTGCTTTTGTGAGCAGCTTAGGTTTCCTCCCATTTATACACATGAGAGCCGACCCTCTTCCTTTAGACTACTAGATTACCTTGATGATTTAGAGAGGGATATCTTGCATGCCTTGGGATTATATCATGCTACATTGATGCCCATGATTCAAGATAATTGAGGACTACTGACCGCCTTAGCTAAGAGGTGATATTTTGAGACTAGTTCCTTCCATCGACTAACTAGTGAGGCCACCATTACATTGGAGGATGTGTTGCATATTATTTGAATCTTGATCCATGGTGAGCACATCATGTATGATCCTGACTATGGGTCAGCTGTCATTCAAAGATGTTTTGATACAAATGATGTAGCCCTTCTAGGTGTGGAGGATTATGAGATCCATTGGGATAATTGGCAGATAGATATGATTGAAAGATAAGAAATAGCTGAAGTAGGTGATCATTTCAGACAAGAACTAGTGACTTGTGATGAATTTAGAGAAAATGTTGTGGTTTGGGAAATCTTGGAAAGGGGGGAGTGTGCCCTTTTCTTCTTAAGCTTCATGGGTTTGATGCAAAATCATAGAGGATTTTGTTAAGGGTTGCAATAACCATGTGTTGTATATTAAAGGTGTGGAGGTGAATATCACGGAGGGATTTATTACTAAAGTGACCAAGTTACCTACTAAGAGGAAGAATTTTTTCAGGGATCAGTCAGCTTCGAAGTGTGCTCTAGCAATTTTTTTCAAAGGAAAAGAGAGGATGAAGCTCTGGAGTATGGGTTGTGGTAGGTATGATCACTTCTCCATCAAGGCCCTATGGAGGGATATTACCTTGGTTACCATGAGGTATTTTACCTTAGATGGCAGATTCTAGGCCATCTATGGTTACCATTTCATGCTTTTAAACCATTTTAGGCACAATAATTTGGTTTCCTTTCCCTTCTATTTGTTGTTATCATTGGAAAATGGTATTAAGGAGAATAGAATAAATCCTAACAAAGCCATTCTTCATGAAGGGCTCATGCTCCTAATTATGGAATATGTGAAAGCTAAGTATGTCCCTAAAATTTCTAAGATTTCTAGTGGGCATAAAGGCAAGGATGTCGTCCTTGGCTATGAAACATGGGATTCTACTGAGGATTGGGAAGGGTATGATGAGGAGGGGTCTTTGGAGGATATTTCTTCCTTGGAGAAATTTGGTGGCAAGAATCCGAAGAAGAACCCTAAGTCAGAGGCATCTCATTCTTGGTCAAAGGGGTACAACACAAATGTGGACATGAAGGAGGTTGCATCGATTGGTTATAAGAGTGTGGCTAATGGGAAGAAAGGGAGTCAAAATGAGGGGAAGTTGGTTCATAGGAAAGAAAAAAACATGTTTGGGGAAGGGGGAAAATGGGATAATTCCCCTAATCTGTCAGGGTAATGAGCAGGGTGTTGTTGAAGAAGGGAAGGGTCAGCTAGATTTGCTGGCTGACACCATTACTAATTCCAAGAAGGTGGAGATCGAGGTTTAAATGGTTGACCTGGATGACTATCTTGATAGTGGTGTTTCGAAGGGTAAAGGCAGGGCGTCGAAAGACCAACTAGAGAAGTCGACGATGCAAGAGCCTATCAATTGGGAAAAGATTAACATGGATGTTGTGGTCAGATTGGCTAAGGATGGTGCAGGTAATCTCCTTTCGATGTTAAAATGGATCCTCTCAAAGGTCAAAGAAATCAATATCAAAATGATTGCTTAACACAATATTTGTGTTACTTTGGTTAATAGCAATAAAAAGGAATGGGATGTGCATGACAATGTTAAAGTAATGAACAACATCCTTGATAAGGTGGTGGATGATACTACTAAGATGAGTAGGGATCATTAGGATAGGTTGATCTCCCTTGAGGAGAAATTTAATAAAATCTATGAAGATATGATTAAAGTTGTGAAGGTGAGTAGTCAATCCCTTCATTCTAGTGCCAAGGGGCTCACAATTTTGAACGAAAAAGCTTGCAAGTGGACTAGTAAACAATTATATATTGGTGAGAACGTGCAAGATTTTATTGTTGAGGGTCAAAAATATCTTATGGAGAAGAGAAAGGATGAGGGGCATATGTGAGAAACAAAAGAAAGACCAAGAAGAGGGCTACCATCTCATTTTAGGAGCTGGATGATGTGGTGGAGATGCACAAGAATGTCATCTCCAATGATTTGGAAGCTGCTAAGATTTTAGATCAACTTTAGTAGCCTTTGTTGTTAATGGGTTTTTTGGATGATGTTTTGTTGATGGTTTAGCTGTTGTTCTATTTTTTATTATCTTTTATAGGTAAGTTTCATTTTTTGGATGGCTACCTATGGTCATTATTTCTTCTTTTGCAACCTGCTCTCGATGTAAAGGGTTTCAGGGGCCCTTCAAAACTTATTTTTCCTTAATAAAAAATAAATTCATATGTCTTTGGACATATTTGAAAATGATGAAGCTATAGCTTAATTCATGGGAATATATGAATTTATTCTAATTGGTGACCACACACATTGTTTTGACATAGAATTAGATGCAACAACTTATTTCAAGGAACAAGTTGAGTTCCTTTGTCTTGAAAAAAAATAAAATCCACTAGTGAAAACCTTTTCAAGGCACTATCAGATAAAAATAAAGAGAATCAAGAAATGACAAAAACCTCTTGGAGGCATCAATAGACAAGGAACTCAACCTTCCCTTGAAATTGTCAAAATGGCATGACAATTCAACAGTCTTAGTAAAAGAATCACAAGAGGTCAACTTGGGTACAAACACTAATCTAAGAAATACTTATATTGCCACTAGTGTGTTAATAAAAGAACAAGTATACAAGATAAATAACAAAGGAGAAAATGCCATGACTTCAATTGGATCCCTTCTACATATGCCACAAAATAGTCATTATTGCCAATTCTTAGTTGATAACATTTTTGTCCACACATGTTGACGAGTCCAAAAATTGCCCTCATTTCCCTATTTTAAGTTTCACATTTCTCATTATATTTATGATAATTTCAAGACATTTCCTAGAATTTTCTATTTATCCTAAGTATTAAGGAATTAAGTATGATATATATTATATTGCTAAATTATTGTGTGCAATTTTGAATGTCTATAAAATATGATAGTATTTTATGCTAATTATGGTCATTAATGATGTAGAGATGTTTTTGAGGGAAACTAACCCCTTTGTGTAGAAAAGGACTAGCCACCCATAGCAAAGGATGCCTATCAACCCATAGCTAAAGGAATGATCACCTACATCAGAAGGTGTAGTCACCCACAGTTGAAGGAGGCAATGGTCGATTACTGTAGAAATAGTTTATCTATAAATTATTCTCTCTTTTTCACTAATGTTGAAATCAACAATAAAGATAATCATGTATATAAGAAGATATTTGTGATAATGGTATATCATGACTCATAATTTTGAATGATGCCCTATTTTGTGTGTTATCGTTTATAACTTCCTTCTTTATGATTTAGATTTATAACAAGATTATGACACTCACGTCTATACATGATTAGTTTCTTATTTTGTTTAGGATAAGAATAAGTCCTCTACCTATGTTTTTTATTATCAAAGGACTAATGCCTATATATTATATTAACTATATATATATATAATTTATATATACCTTCCAACAATAAATATCAAGCTGACAATGTTGGATAATTACAAAGTTCTAGTTGATATTAATATCATTTTGATAACCAAAAGATTGGCCATGATGGATAATTATAAAAAAGTCCAGTTGATATGAACTTCATTTCATGTGCATTGTGACAAACCAAAAAGGATTACAAATACTAATATATCCTTATGAAAGAAACTGATGACAATCACCTTAGAAACATAGCCCTTGCTGACAGAAGATTGCAAAAACGGATGCACAGGGGTAGGCCACTATTCTTCCATGCACCAGTAATCAATAGAGTTTTCACCCTATTTCTCTTGAAACCCTTCATCCTAGTGAAGCACTTGTGGAGATTGTGAATTAATTACAACATTATTGTCTAAAACTGAGGGGTGTCATTGAAGTCAAGCCACAATTGGAGAGTGGGATGAATCCACCATTGTAGAGCTAGGGTGACAGGCATGGGCTAAAAGAAAAGAAACAACCTAGTATTTCTCCTTAAATCTTACTACCAAGTCACCACCAATTTCATTTGTATTGCGACTAAGAGCCTTATTCGGGAAATTAGGATTACTCATTTCAAAGGACTGTTTCGTTACATAATACACTGAGACAAAGGCCATTTTATGAATCAAAAAATTCCTTGGAAATAGACCTCCAACATACCCTTGTCCTTCCCAAAAATCGTAGGCTTACACACTCTTTAATAATGTTTTATTCTCTAAAAATACCCAATTTACTACTTGACTTGCAATTTATTGCATAGAATGGAAACACTGTAACATATCCAATAGATTTGATATAAAAATTGAAAGTATTCAAGAAGGAAATATCAACCTTTACACCCAAGGATGGAATATTTATGCACCTATGACACATTTGATACTCTTGTAGATAATAGGGCATTGAATATTGAACACTTGTTGAAGCTGCTCATGGCTGAGGTAACCTGTAAATGAAATGTCCCATGAGAGAACTTGAAATGGTACCATACAATTGCACATATAGTATTCCATGACTTCACTCTGCTAGAACACATTCTACCTTGAGGAGCCACCACTTACCACCATGAAGTTTCGAGAATACAATGAAGAAAAAGCATTCACTTGACCTTTTTAAGAATCTTTTCCATGCTTCATAGCAAAATAGAGGACAAAAATTAATTAAACATGTCTTTTCAAGCTCTATGAACTTGTAGTTGGCATGACACCTTAGTACATCATAATACATCACGTTAATCATCGTAATGATCACAAGATAAACCATGGTACAAAAATATTTTTATAACCTGCAACACATAAAATTTGTTAGATATTCTAATGTTAGCATATCCTTTACTTGTCGTGATTACATAATCCTTTAGAATGCCTTATGAACACTTCCTCATGACTTTAAATATTTACTAGGTATCCGGAGACTTACATTCTAATTCTAAAATAGCTTGATAATTTTGAGATAAATCAACGTGATCATAGTAAACTAACTGCTCAACTTGACCATAATCCTTTGATCTTAACTTAGAGCATTGAAAGTGTCGAGGATTACCAGATGAATATAAATTTGAATTGCCCACCAATCTACAAACTAATTGCCTTCTCAGCCCAACATAACACTCTCATAACATAATATGTCCACCATTTTCTCATGAAGTTTGTTGGCTTTTTCATCATAGATAATTTCAAATTCTTGTTGATCACAACTAATATTTGTTAATCAATTCACTAGCTTGTTACCCTCCCTATAAGTATGATTGATTTGATAAGATTCTAGCTTGCTCATTAGACCCCAGGCCTATTGCAAAATATAGTCAAACTTCTAGTTATGAACCCTTCTTTCTTTGCATGCATTTATTATCACAAGTGAGTCTCCTTCTATTTGAAGATTCAAGATCTTGAGATTTAAGGCCATTTTTAGCCCACATAGAAGGGTCTGGGCTTCAACTATATTGTTTGTGCCAAAAGGAAGATGAAATGATTTGGTTCCAATAATTACTCCCTTGCAATCTCTAATAGCTAATCATGCCCTTGATATACTAGGATTACCTTTCATAGCCCCATCAAAATTTAATTTGAAGTATTCTGACAGAGGTGGTATCCAAGATATTTTACTCCTATCAATTGTCTTTTTTGCTGACTAGTGGTGACTTCCTTTAAAAGAAAGAACAAGATAGCTCCAACACTTAATTAAGCTTGCATCCCAATCTATGAAGATAGATCCTACATTCTTGGTTTTTTATACATAGGCATTAGTTACTTTAGATATAGACTTATCTATCTTTTCTAATGTCTACTCTAGGTTTGATGTTTCTTTCCTAAAGATGCTCTTATTTCTCTCCCACCATATGTTCTAGATGACCATTGTTGAGACCACTCACCAAATGCTTGCAAAAATGAATGATTTATACAATACCAAACAATTTGTAAATAACTCCCATGAGGTATTTAGCATGGGAGAGAACCAACTTAGTTTCTCTTTAATGAATGACCAACAAGCTTGTGCAAAAGCACAATGAATGAATAGGTGATTTATATCTTCAAAAGCTTCACCACAAAGTACACATTTGAAAGGATCAAATGTCCCAAGCTTAGAAAGTCTATCACTTGTTAAAATATTAGTTTTTATAGCTATCCATGTGAAACAACCTGCTTTGGGTAGTACAATTACATTCCAACAAAAATAAAGTGCCCTCTAAGGTTCAATATGCTCACCATTATTAGTAATTTCCTTGTAACCTTGCTTAACTGTATAACTTCCTATTTTTGATGGATCCCATATTATTCTATTTATAGCAGTTAAATTAAATACAATCCTATCCTTTAAAACATTTTAAAAGCTTCTTTTTTGGTCATCCGGAATTGAGAAGTTTGAGAAGTCTTTCCAGATAAATTTTCTCTTTAATTCATTTGTATTTTGAAAATAGTAATTCACCGTTGTGCCCCAATTTGATGTTATCGTATCCTCAACTATTTGAAAATCCTAAAGTGAATTCAATGGTGGATGTCCATTCCAAGAATCATTCCAGAACAAGGCTTCTTCTCCATTATGAATTTATGAAGTTATGTATGGAATAATCACTTTTCTACATGATATTAGAAAGTTCCACATTGCTAATCCTGGTGGGGGATTTGATATACTAAGTATCCTATTTGGGGATACATTGTCCAAATATTTAGCCTGTATTATTTTATGTTAAAAATATAAATCTTGGACTTACTTGCATTCACTTTTTGACTTGAGACGGTTGAGTATTTATCTAATACGAGTTTAATTTATTTTCCTTCTAACAAAGATGCCTTGCCAAATAAGATTGTATCATCAACAAATAGTGAATGTGTAGCTGTAGTATTGGTGAAAGGAAGATAGATACATTGCCATAAACCCTGTGAATGAAACCTCTAGAAAAACCTGCTTAAGGCCTTTGTAAGAATAATGAATAGAAAAGGAGATAAAGGATCTCCTTGTCAAACCCCTTGGATTGAGTTAAAAAAATATTGGAGAACCATTGATGATTACAAAAAATTTTTTTCCCGATAAGCATGATAGAATCCATTTACATCATTTACGCTCAAAACCAAATTGCTTTTAGACTAGAATCAGAAATGACCAATCTACCCTATCATAGGCCTTCATCATATCTAGTTTGATGATGATGGAGGATAGATTATTGGAGTTAATAGAGTGCAATACCTCATGTGCAACTAGTGCACCTTCCACCATTTCTCTCTCGGGAACAAAACCCCCTGCTCCTTTGATATTATTTTCAGAATAAAAGAATGAAGTCTAAGATATATTACTTTTATAAATATCTTATACGCAATGTTATAAAGCGATATTGGCCTAAAATTTGAGAAAGATTTGGGGGATTCAACCTTTGGGATTATAGCTTAGTGAGTGACATTGAATTACTTTAAATCGTCCCTGATTTATTAGAATCTTCCATTTCCCTATGAAGATCATTACCAATAAATTCCCAATATTTTTGAAAGAAGATAGATGTGAAACTATTTGAACCTGGAGCCTTATCTAGTGGAAAAGAAAACACCAAAATTTCACTTCTTCTAGAGTGAATGATTTCATTAATTGATCATTATCCTCCTTAGAAATTAACTATGGTATGGCATCTAATAATTCCTCTCTTTCCCTTAGAGACAGTGAAGATTGAGACATAGGAGCAGTTAACAACTTTGAGAAAAACTTTATACCTTCATTCTAAATCTCTACTTCTTTGGTAAGACAAACCCTTGATAAATTGTCCTATATTGAAAAATGGAATTTTTGGCTCTTTTAATCTGAGTAGAAATGTGGAAAAATTTGGTATTTCTATCCCCCTCTTTTAACCAAAGTTCTTGAGATTTTTGTCTCCAATATACTTCTTCTCTTGACAACAATTTAATCCATTCTTCATGTAACATTTTTTTGTTATTCAAAAGCAGCCAAATCCATCCCTTGGGAGATTATATGATCATTAATATTTGATAACTACTTAAAAACCTTTTCCTTCTACTCAAAAATGTTTTTAAAAACTTGTACATTCCATGATTTTATTTGTTATTTAATGTACACAAGTTTTCTATAAAATTGAAACATTCTTGATCCTCTAACAAAAGGAGCATTCGACCACCATTGATTAAGAAGTTGAAGGAAATCAGGGTGCCTAAACCACATTGCTTCAAATTTGAATAAGGACTTATTCTTTGGTTTAGTTGACTTTGTTGATATACACAAAGAAATAGCAAAGTGATCTGATCTAGATAATGATAAGATTTTTGATGATAAGGAATAAACATTTAAGATCCAATTTGGAGAAGACATAAATCTATCAAGACGTTCTACAATCTATAAAAAATCCTTTCTTCATGTAAACTTTCCTGTAGCAGTTTGGATGTCAAAAAGACAATTATGTTGAATGAAAAAATTAGTCTTCCATCATCTTTTATGGAGTAGATATACCCCCTTTCTTTTCTTGAAGAGAAACAATTGCATTAAAATCACCAGCTAGTATGAATTTATCTTCCCCTAGTTGATCTAGAGCCTGATTTAATGTGTTTGAGAGGAGTTTCTTACTAGCTGTTGAAGATGGCCCATAGACATTTATAAGCCAAAAACTTAACTCAAAATGAGTTACTTTCATGAGTCGTCAGTTTGTTTCATTTGTAACAAACTCAATCCTAACTGTTTTTGTATTCCATAGGTAAGTAACCCCTTGATGCTCCTTGAGCAAGTGAGTAACTTGATTTCCATTTTTTCCACTTTTGGATAATAGATTGAACCATGTTATCTAAAATTTTAGACTCTTGAATTAATACTAAATTTGTCCCACATGCATCCAAATGATGCTTGATTTGGGCTCTTTTGTTAGAGGTGTTGATGCCCCTAACATTCCATGAGACTATTTTTATTATAATCGAGGAGAGAAATAAGATCTCCTTGGTCTTGGTTGCTTAATTGAAGCAGCATTAATACTTTAGTCCAAGGTTGACTATATACCTATAGCTATCTCCTCCTAGAATTTCATTGAGTGAGATTTTCTTCCTCTTTTCCCAGGTGTTTTCTTGACGATAGGTTGCAAGTTTGGAGTTAAAGAAATTGATAAAGTTTTGGAGGTCATATTCTTCCTCTTCCTTGGCTACCTCAAAAAAATTTCAATTATTTTTGAACCTACCTTATTGATTATATTGTCTGCCAACCCTTCAAAATTACCTTCCTCTACCATACTTCTAAATCCCATTAATTCTAGCTCATCTAAGCTACTCTGTTCCATTTTTTTTGGATGATTATCATGCATTGGAACATATTGTTCTACATGATTGGCTTGACCCCCATGCTTCTTGGTGGGGTTAATGAAAAATGAGATTTCATCACCTTTTATCATATGTACATTACCAATCAGTAGAGAACTAACAATATCCACCATTTGATTCATGTTGATAGAAGGCGATTGAGGAGAATATAGATGAAGAGAATGCCCAAAACCCAACAATGGCAGAGATAATATTTTCAACAAATATTTTGGTAAAACAACTGAGAACTCTTTGGGACCTTGTTTTGAAAGCAAATTTAAAGCATAAGATTCAGTTTTATCCGCTAGAAAAGACATTTTGTAAGAATGTCTTTGAATCTAAACTAGCTTATCATTTTGCAATATAGGTTCTGTTATTTGCTTTGAGAAAGATGATATCTTTGAAATTTTCATAGGAGACTCTTGTATTTGCAAAGATATATCGGACTTAGCCTTGGTATTTTGTATCTCTTTACAAACCCTAGAAAAATGTCCCAAACGGTGATATTTTGTGTAAACATTTTCAAGGGTTTCTACTAAAATTCTTTGAATCCACACCTCATTCTTAGATTTACTATGAAGCTCTTTGGGTATTTCCTTCATAGCATCAAGCAAGACACAACCCTAGCTGGGCGTCTTGGGTTTCTAAAGAAAACATAATCATGCTTTAAAAAAATCCCCATTTGATTTGCCAAGATCTCTATGATTTATAGCTCCCTATACTCTAGAGGTAGAGACTATAGTTGGAACCAGAAAGGGATAAATTTGATTGTAGAAGATGCAGGGTTAAAATTTGGAGACCATGGCTGAATGAATAAACTAGACCCCTCCAAAATAATTAGACTATTCATATCTTGCATATATTGCCGATCGTGTCTGAGTCGAAGATCTATTAATAGATTTTGTCATCAACACTTTTGTCAATCAATAATTTGTTATCAGTTTGAGTTATATTTTCAAAATGAAATAAATATAATGGATTCAATCAATTATATGAATTTTTGAGTTGAGATTTGATTAAGATATTGTGAGATTGCATCTACTCAAGCAAGGGCCACTTGAGGTAACTAAAATACTCTTCATAGTTTAGATTGTTTTTTAATGTTAGAATGGATTGTTAAAGTTACACTCCTTGATTTGAATTGATTTGATAAGTAGAAATCAATTATTTATCAACATTTACTTAATAATATTTGCATGCAAGTAGATATAGTACAGTTGAATTATTTAGTCAATATCCCCATAGGAGTATTTACACATAAAAAATGTTACATAATTAAATTTGTTTTCAAATAAGTTTATTTAATCAAGTTTGTTTCAAAATAAGTTTTCTTTTAGTTAAGTCCTCTATATGCAATTTTAGGACAACTTAGAATCCTTAACTGCACACATAGTGTTAGTACTAGATCCAAGAAATCATGATTCTCTAGTTGATAAATTAAATGTAACACATTTAAGTTAGTAATTTTCTTGATAAGGGATATGTTGGATTGAGTCGAATGTATGCCTTCTCTACATCAATTTATTGGATATAGATGGAGTTAGATATTTTTGGCGCCATTATCAGGGATGGTGCTAAGGTTCATCATTTTTATTTTTCTGGTTTATTTACACATTGCTTTCTTAATATAGATAATTTCATTTCTTTCCAGCAATTAGGACTATTAGAGTTTTCAAATCAATCTTGAACTACTTACTAACACTATGAAAGAAGAAAGATATTAGTTCAATTATCATTACATATGATGGAAGAGAGATGCTCTAGGAAGGTTTCTTCTATCAAACTAGAATCAAGAGGATTTAATCAAAGACATTGATACAATAGAAGAGCCAATACCATTAGAAGAGATAATTGAAGAAGTCAATAAAATAGAAGCACCTCTCATGCTAGAAGATATTATGGATTTGGGATAAATCACTACAATACATCTCAACATAATGGCAGACGAAGTAGTAGAAAACTTTGTTGAACTAGCTACATTTGAATTTTCAATAGAAAATCAGAAGGATGTAACTTCCCCTAAGAACATACCTCTTTTATCTCTACCCAACTTCTATGGTTTGATCATGAAGGATCATGATAAATTTCTATTTGAATTTAATATTTTATACCAGTGTTATGACTACACTACTAATACACAAGTTAAAATTCTTTCTATCCACACTTAAATATGTCACTTTACAATGGCTCAAGGGGTTGGACAAAAATGCAATGGAAAATTAGGGAACCATGAAGGAATTTTTCTTATAAAAATACCAAGATTATTGTCATGGAGGAGATATAAAAAAGATATGAAATAGTCTAAATATCATAGAAAGAGGATGAACCCCATGAAGATTATGTTGAGAGATTTCAATTTTTCCTCAAAACGTCACATCAGAATAGGCTTTGTCTAGAGTCACTTAAATTATTCTTAAGGGGTGTGAATGAGGATTGTGTGGATGCACTGAACTTGATTGGAGTAGGGGAAATCTCTCAATTGACCTTTGATGAAATTTTCCAATTTTGTAGGAACTATTCAGGATCAACCATGAAGAAAACTAAGGGTTCTAGAGCTATGAATTCCACTAAAATAGCTACAGGTGTCTCTAGGATGGAAATCAACAATATTTTTGTAGGAACTATTCATGATCAACCATGAAGAAAACTAAGGGTTCTAGAGCTATGAATTCCACTAAAATAGCTACAGGTGTCTCTAGGATGGAAATCAACAATATTTTTTTAAATATGAAAGAAGATATCATCAACCATCTTGTGACCCAATTGAATCAAATGCTTCTCTAATAAAATACTATCCATATTGCTGACAAAAGAAGGTCAACTGCAAGTGTAAAAAGATTGTTAGTATCTCCAAGGAGAATCATGGAAAACTTGAGTTCAACACCCTAGAAGATGAGGAAGGTCAATTATTCTATTTCCCAACACAAACTATGGTAATAGAGACAAGGTATGCCTCAAGACCCTTTATCTTACAATGATTGCTTCCCTTGACTCAACTCAAATTTCCCTAACTGGAAAAATCTAGCCTAAAACAACTTGCAATTCAACCTTGGTCAAGTGTTCAATCATCCAATTGAATTCCACAATAGAGGATATGGCAAAAATAGACACAAATCTCTAAATTATAATCAATAGTGGTAATCTTCTTAGAACCAATTACCATAATAATGGTGAGGAAACCAATAGTGGCAAAACTCAAAAGTAAGTTACTTACAGCCAAAAAAATCCTCACAAAAACAATCAAACATTATGCCGAATCCAATTATACTTGACCCTACACAACTAAAAGCACCTCAAATTCCTACTCAACCTGAACCTAACAATAGCAATAAGCATTCCCAAAATTCCTATACTAATGAACTTAACCAATACCCAACCTATGTAATTAAGGTTAGTGATGTTTACCTATGTTTTGTTGGGATGTCATCTCCACACATCACAAAAATTCTTGATGAAGTACCAACCATTTAAACTAAAAACCATCTACATAACCAAAATTAGCACCCTAAACAAAACAAGCCATAGATATAAATCACAAGCAAAGAACCAACATTCCCAAAAAGGTTGAACACTCAAAAATCTCACCTTGAACCTAAATTTGACTTATAGAGTCAGGTAAGAATGTTTGTCAAAATTTCCTTAATCCAAAATATCAAGGATGTGCCAATATACATAGGACTATGAAGAAACTATGCCTTAAGAAGCCAATAAGAAAATGAAGGGACCCTCAGATTGTCTATGTAATAGGACAACTAATTGATATTACGTTGGAAAAAACTAGTTGTTCTAAAAATATGTAAACTTTGGTAGCCCTTTGGTAGATATGTAGATCAATGGTACCCTTGTTAAGAATACTCTAATTGATTTAGATGCAGTAATAAATGTGATGACAAGAGAAAAAAAAATCTCCAACTAATAGATTTAATACCTACACCAACAATCTTACAACTAGTAGATAGGTCAATAGTCAAACCAAAATATATCATTGAAGATTTATTCATCACACTTGACTCATGGTAATACCTAGCAAAATTAATTTTCCTACAACCTAAGGCTAATCTAGGTGGATACCCATTAAATCTAGGATGACCATGGTTGGATATAATAGATATTTTCATAGGATTTAATTTCAGTAATATGATCATCTCTAATGAAAATGTTACAAATAAATTGGTCCTCTATCCACCTACATAACCTTGTATTGATTTAGAACAAATTATCTGGCCAGAATTGGAAGATGATGAACAATATTCTCTCTAAACACTCATGACCATTGAATACAACCCAATGGTTAATGTTTAGGATGAGGATGAAGTTACTGCTAGCATTATACAAAACTCTTATAGAATGGGCCCGCAACAAGACCAATGTCTACCATGTTTGATTTGCCCACTACATAATATTTTACCTACAACAAATATTGAATATACTTTATATTTATTCCATAAATTACTTCCACATAGTTGTAGCCTTAATTTATCATGATTAGATGTTGCTTCTATTAAGACTTCTACAACACCAATGAAAAATATTACTTGTTAGAATATCTTGGAGTAGTTTGAATTGCTTAAATTTATACAAACTCATACAACAACATTTCCTTGGGATTATCATAAAATAAAATACATAGATACTAATCTTTGCATGCATAAAATATACATCAATGAAGGATGCAAACCAATAAGACAACCCTAATGAAGGATGAACCCAACTATCAAAGACAATAAAAATTGAATTGCAGAAACTATTGGATACAATATTTATATATCCAATATCAAATAGTAAATGTGTCCCCCCATTAGTAATATAACCCAAGAAAGGAGGTAAATGGTGAGTATGTGTTGACTACAAATAATTAAATACAACTACTAGGGGAGATCATTTTCCTCTTCCCTTCATTGATTAGGTGTTGGATTCCTTAGTAGGGAAGAAATGTCTTTCTTTCCTAGATGTATTTTGTTGAATACACAAGACAACTAAAGGGGGGGGGGCGGGGTGAATCAACTGTACCTTAAAACTTCAAAACCCTTATACACATTTAGATCTACATTCATTCAATAAACCTTTAATCTGATATGATGATTTATCATGAAAAGTAAATAATAAAAATTGAAACACAACAACACCATGCACAAGAGAACACTAGATTTACATGGAAAACCCAAGATGGGAAAAAACACGGTGAGGATTAGCTCAAAATATAAATAATATCACCGATTACAAGGGCTCATTGCCTAGAAAAAGAAAGGCTAACTACCAAAGGCTCACTGCCACAAGATAAAGAAGAAATG
This sequence comes from Sequoiadendron giganteum, assembly GCA_007115665.2. Classification (NCBI taxonomy): domain Eukaryota; kingdom Viridiplantae; phylum Streptophyta; class Pinopsida; order Cupressales; family Cupressaceae; genus Sequoiadendron; species Sequoiadendron giganteum. Next base: position 685,945,927 of record CM021100.1, on the reverse strand, counting down.
TTACACAAAGAAATATATCAATGCAATGGAGAATCCACCATAGTGTCGCTAACACCTTCACAACCTGATTGAAGAATTGTAGACACCTTCTGCTCACTACATCCAGTAATCTAACACATGAAATCTTGCACTACACTTCTCAAATCCACTCTTTATAGCTCTATAATTCACATCATACTTGTCTCTCTCTTCTGTCACATAATCCATCAATAACACAACTCATATTTATACTGTCTTCAACCTTGAAACTTTCTCCAAGGTCGGCTATGCACCTCAAATGTGAAAATTCAAATTAGATTGGCATCAAAACATTCCTACAATGGGAAGGAATGAAGGCGGACCACAAAAACCCTTAGCTAGGACCTAAATCTATCCTTACATGCCACACCACGCTTCCACAAACAATTAAGCACCTTTGCAAGTTGTGTAAACACCAAGGTGGATCATTACCCATGTAAACACCATTAATATTTTAAGTAGATGCTTCCTTCGGTCTATCCATAACTTATGGAAAACAAATGTCACCTAAACACACTCTAGAATATTTCATAAACACCCTTAAATCCAACAAACTCCTTCACAACAACTTTCACTTGAAGAATGTACACACCTAGTACATCATGACGACTTTGCCATACACTGTAACTCAAGAAACTAACCTCTGAAGTACCAAACCACAAGCCAATTCAATTGAAGAAAGGTACCAACACTATCAACACTCCTTCAGATCTGCAAGACCTGAAACATAACTATGGAGAAACGTGGACCAAAATTGTTTCTCCTAGATACCTCTGCAATACATAACTCACACTCTGGTGAACATAACTTCTTCTGCACAATGATCTAGAATACCAAATTTTGTATACAACACCTATAAACATCTCTAATGAACATATTCAAAATGCACAAGCATATCTTCAACCTAGAAGAAATGTGAAGCAAAACACAAACACAACCTTGCAACCCAGAACACCACTACAACACATTGTTTCTTCTTTTTATCAATTTTTCTCAAAAGCACTTGGAAACCAAGCATCAGAGACACATCCTCATCATCTTTATCACTTCCTCAACACAACTGAACCAACTGCAATATAGCAACTCAAACATAGATCACAAAAGCTTATCACAACAACACTAGAGGTTGACACTAGTAGCTTTACTAATGACAACATAATGCAACTAATCAAAGCATGGATAACATCAATTTATCACACTCTTGGCAATAATATTACCCAAAAATAGACATCAATTACAACACCAATTGTTCATACTTGCAACAATCTCCCCCTTTGTCATTGATGGAAACATATGATGTGAAAAACCATCAAAGACACAACTCTGAATATCAACATACTGGAACATTACTTCTCCAATTTACTCAACTAGCTTATTATTCTTTCCCCCTTGACAACTTTACCACATGATTCTCTTCTCCCCCTGAATAACTTATCAATTTCTCATGATTCTTTCTCCCCCCTTGACATCAATGGAAAAGGATAAAATATTTGCATAATTTGTTTTCTATCTTTGACATTAAACAAAATGCTCACCAATATTCTGCAACAATCATTCCTTTACTACTTTATATACTCCCCCCTAGGAGAACACACCAACCTGCACCAGATCAACAATGCTACTACCCACTACCCCTGAGAGGTAGTCACCAACATCAGTCCATAACAAACAATGAATCTTGAGATCCATTGGACTGATGTATCTCCTTGTGCATCTAGTTCAAAGAAGGAGGAGCAATAACCCCCAACTTCTCTTGGAGATACTCAAAAGTATCCTTAGGAAGAGCCTTAGTGAATATATCAATAATCTAATCCTTTGCTGGTACATATTCAAGATTTAATTTATTCTCCATAACCTTATCTCTCAGAAAGTGATACTGAATTGAGATATTCTTTGTCCTTGAATGCATTACCAATTTTTTTGAAATATTGATTGCACTTCTATTATCACAGAAGATAGAAATTGGTTCATCATACACCATTTTGATATTATTCAATGTTTGCCTCATCCATAATACTTGTGTGCAGCAAGATGTTGCTATAATGTACTTAGCCTCTGTAGTAGATAAGGAAATTGAATCTTGTTTCTTGCTTAACCACAATACTAATCTATATCTAAGAAAGGTTGCACCACCACTTGTACTTTTACTATCATCTACACAACCAGCCCAATTTGCATCTGTGCAAGCACTCAAGATGAAATTTGTATCCTTAGGATACCATAAGCCATAATCCGAAGTGGCCTTCAAGTATCTGAATATCCTTTTTACTACTACAACATATGATTCTCTAGGATCTTCTTGAAATCTAGCCACAAGAAAAACTACATGCATGATATTTGGTCTAGTAGCAGTTAGATATAGTGGTTCACCAATCATTGATCTATACTTGCTCTTATCATCCTTAAGAGATTCATCATTCTTGCTCAGCTTGCAACTAGTAACCATAGGAGTACATACCACTTTAGAATCTTCCATTCCAAACTTCTTCAACATTTCTTTGACATACTTTAATTGTGAAATGAAAATGCCTTTATCTGTTTGATTGATTTGTAGCCCAAGGAAGAAATTCATCTCCCCAAACATAGACATCTCAAACTCATTTTGCATCTCTTTTGCAAAATTATTACACATCTCTTCATTGCCTCTAAAGATTATATCATCAACATATACAACCACAATAAGAATTTGATCTTTTCAACTTTAAAATAAAGATTACTATCTACAATACCTTTATTGAATCCTTGTTGTATCAAATACCTATCCAACCTTGCATACCAAGCAAGCTCTGGGAGCTTGCTTCAATCCATATAATTCCTTCTTCAATTTGTAGACCATATCTGGTTTGTATGATAACTAAAATCCTTCCAGTTGTTCCATGTAAACTTCTTCCAATTCTCCATTCAAGAAAGCATACTTCACATCCATTTGATAATTTAAAATCCTTATGTGCTGGAAAATCCAAAAACATCCTAATAGCCTCCATTCTTTCCATCGGAGAAAATGCCTCCTCAAAATCTATTCCTTCAACTTGTGAGTAGCCCTTACACACAAGTCTTGCCTTGTTTCTTACCACTTCTCCATTCTCATTTAGTTTTTTTTTTTTCTGAACACCCATTTAGTTTCAATTATATTTTTGTTTGCAGGTCTTGGGATAAGTTCCCAAGTCTGATTCTTCTCAATCTACTGTAGATATTCTTCCATATCCTTTATCCAATGTTCCTCTTTGCATGCCTCAATCACCGTTTTAGATTCAACTTCAGAAAGTAAACATAAATTTACCTCTTCTTCAACAACTTTCCTTCTTGTCAATACACCTTTGCTTTTGTCTCCCATAATCTGTTCTTTGGAATGATTCTTTTGTACATACTTAGGGGTTCTAGGGGTCTTTTTCGGAGCTTCTTCCTCTTCAATTTTCACTCCCTTTTCTTTGGATTTTTTTTTCTCTATAAGTAGGCTCATCTAGTTCATATCCATCTATCACTACTATTTTTTTTTGAAAATCTTCATCAACTTTGACACTTGCACTTTCAACAATATTTATCAGTCTCTTGTTGTAGCACCGATAAGCTTTTATTTTAGTAGAATATCCAAGGAAGATACCTTCATCAGACCTTGCATCAAAATTTCCTTAATTTTCTTCATCTCTTATGATGTAACATTTGCTTCCAAACACCATGAAGTACTTGATCGTAGGAATCCTTCCATACCATAGCTCATAGAGAGTCTTAGTGATGCTTGCTTTAGCTTGAACTCTATTAAGTATATAAATAATAATTTGAATTTATTCTCTCTAGTAAGTTTTCGGTAGGTTTTCCTCTTTCATCATAATCCTTGCAGCTTCTTGAACAGTCCTATTTTTCATTTCAACCACTCCATTTTGAAGAGGAGTCCTAGGGGTAGATAAGTACCTCTTTAAGCCATGATTCTCACAAAACATGTTAAATTCATTGGAGGTGAACTCTCCACCTCTATTAGACCTCAAACAATTGATTTTCATGTCCATTTCATTCTCAACCATAACTCTAAATTGTTTAAAATTATTTGGAGCTTCAGATTTTTCTTTGAGAAAAGCAATCCATGTCATTCTAGAATAATCATCAATCAATAGCATGGAATAACTGTTGCCTTGAAGACTTCTTACTCTTGTAGGACCAAAAATATCTATATGCGTCAACTCTAATAATCTGGGAGTAGATTGTTCTTTACCTTTGAGAATTCTTGTCTACTTTCCAATTTGACAATCCTTGTAGACAACATTGATAGGCTTTGTAATCTTTAGCAGATCTCTCACTGCTTGAAATGAAATGATTCTTACTAGGTTATCAAAATTGATGTGAAACATCCTCCTATTCCATAGCCAACTTTCATTAATCCGAGTCATAAAGCAATGACCATCAACACCCTTGAGCTGATAAGCATTTCCATCCATCCTTCTTCCAATAGCAATCATAGTTTTGAATTATTTTCCGATCTCACATCCATCATCCTAAAACATAAGATTGTATTCATTGCTACACGTTTTTCCAAGACTCAAGAGATTATTCCTTAAACCCTTAACATAGTAAACATCATCAATATTATGCTTGCCATCAAAATTGATTGAACCTATTCCACATATCTTAGCACTTGAATCATCACCAAATCTAACAAGTCCTCCATCATATTTTTCAAGTCTAACAAACTTACTCTTATCGCTGGTCATATGGTTAGAGCATCCACTATCAATGATCCAATAGTTCTTATCCTATATAGCATGAAAGGTAGATACCAAAGTACCTTCAGTCTTGTACTTTATCTTCAGAGGGCTTTCATTTACACATCTTTCAAAATTAGCAGAATCAGTCTCATCCTTTGTTCTCCTTATTTTTGTCATTCACAACCCTTTTCAGTCATCTTGAAGCATAGTGACCTATCTTTCCACAACTGAAACATTTGAAAGGAAACTTACCTTTGTACTTACCAATACCCTTTTTCATCCTTCTCACAAAGTTAGCTTCCACATCATCAAGATTCTCCTGATTTGATTCTTCAGTCTTCTCTAATTTTCCAGCCTTAAAATCAATCTCAACTTTTGCACCATTATTTACACCAAATTCTCTCATTTCAAATGTATTTAGGGAGCCATACAACTGATCTCTAGTATATAAATCTATATTTTCAAATTCCTCAATAGAAAAACTTTATGATTATAAGCTTTATGAAGAGTTTTGAGAATTTTCTTTACCACTTTTGATTCTTTGACCTTTCCACCAAGACCTCTGATGGAACTAACCACTTCATCTACCCTGTGCATGTAGCTTGTAATGTTTTTATCTTTAGACATCCGTAGGTTATCAAATGAAATCTTTAGATTTTTCATCTTAGTTGTTTGACCTTATCATCTCCTTCATAAATACTTTCCAACTTTGTCTAGATTTCTTTAGCAGTTTTCAGATCCATAACTTCCACTAATTTAGAATTTGTAAGACTACACAAGAGAGCATACCTTGCTTTACCATTGCATTCATAGGATTTGATTTCAAATTTACTACTCAAAATATTTGTAGGCATAGTATAACCATTCTGTACTACCTTCCAAATGTCAAATCCAAGATAAACTAGATAAGCTTTCATCCTTATCTTTCAGAATGCATAGTCCATGCCATCAAACATGGAGATCTCCTTCTTGCGTGCCATCCTGGATCTACCTCAAGCGATTAGGATTTCTTCTAAGGAACCTCACTAAGATAAAATTTCTAAATGCACAAGAAATTTGAGAGGGGGGGTGAATTAGTTGTACCTTAAAACTTTAAAACCCTTATACACATTTAGATCCACTTTCATTCAGTAAACCATTTAATCTGTTATGATGATTTATCATGGAAAGAAAATAACAGAAACTGAAACACAACAACACCATACACAAGAGAACACAAGATTTACATGGAAAACCCAAGATAAGAAAAGCTATGATGAGGATTAGCTCACAATATAAATAATATCAACACCAATTACAAGGGATCACTATCGAAGGGCTCACTGCCTAGAAAAATAAAGGCTCACTGATAGAATAGAAAAGAAGATAAAGAAGAAATGTTACACATATAAAACTATCTCAATGCAACAAAGAATCCACCACAATGTCACTAGCACCTTCACAACCTGATTGAAGAATTGTAGACACCTTCTACTCACTGCATCTAGTAATCTAACACATGTAAGCTCACACTGCACTTCTCAAATCCACTCTCTATAGATCTATAATTCACATCATACTTTTCTATCTTTTCTATCACATAATCCATCAACCTATCAACTCATATTTATATTGTCTTCAACCTTGAAATTTTCTCCAAGGTCGACTATGCACCTCAAACTTGCAAATTCAAAATAGGTTAGCACCAAAACATTCCCACGGTGGGAAGAAATGAAGTTGGACCAAAAAAATCCTTAGATATGACCTAAATCCATCCTTACATGCTACACCACGCTTCCACAAACAACTAAGCACCTTCGTAAGTAGTGTAAACACTAAGTTTGACCGTTGCTTAAGTACACACTTCCTTTGATCTATCCATAACTCATGGAAATAAATGTCACTTGAACATACTCTGAAATATTCCACAAACACCATTAAATACAACAAACTCCTTCACAACAACTTTCACCTGAAGAATGTACACACCTAGTACATCGAGATAACTCTAACATACACTATAACTCAAGAAACTAACTTCTGAAGAACCAAACCACAAACCAATTCAAATAAAGAAAGATACCAACACGATCAACACTCCTTCAGATCCACAAGATCTAAAACATAACTGCAGAGAAACATAGAGCATAAAAATTTATCCTAGACACCTCTGCAATACACAACTCACTTTGGTGAACACAAATTCTTCTACACAATGATCCACCACACCAAATTCTGGGTACAAAACCTTTAAACATATTTGATCAACATATCCAAAATGCACGAGCAGATCTTCAACCTAGAATAAATACAAAGCAAAACCAGAATGCAAACCTACAACCCAGAACACCACTGCAACACACTGTTTCTTCTTTTTATCAAATTTTATCAAAAGCACTTGGAAACCAAGCATCAAAGATACATCCTCGTCATATTCAACACTTCCTCAACACAATTGAACAAACTATAATATAGCAACTCAACCATAGATCATAGAAGCTTATCACAAAAATAGTAGAGGTTGACACTGGTAGCTTAACTAATGACAACATAATGAAACTAATCAAAGCATGGATAACATCAATTTCTCACACTCTTGCAAAAATATTACCCAACAATAGACATCAATGACAACATAGGCTTGTTGACATCAATGACAACACCAATTGCTCATACTTGCAACATATTTAGTAGCTATAATCATATCAAAATAACTCCTGAAGACTAGGAAAGAATAACCTTCACATGTCCATTGGCTACCTATTCCTATTCAATCCTATCATTCAAACTATGTAATACCCCTACAATCTTCTAAAGGGTGTTTTGAGCATATTTTTTTTGACTTTGGCCATGATTCTATGGAAGTATATATGTATGATTTCACAACTTATGGAGATTCTTATGAAGAGGCATTAGCAAACTTGGAAAGAGTTCTACAAAGATTCCAAGATTACAATCTCTCTCTTAATCATGAGAAATATTTCATTATGATAGAGGAAGGAGTGGTTTTAGGATATTTTGTGTCAAGAAGAGAAATTCAAGTAGACCCTAATAAAATAAAATTTATTTCAACTCTACCTATACCACATAAGAAAAAAGATGTAAGAATTTTTCTTGGCCATGTGTGATATTCTAGAAGACTCGTTAAAAACTTTAGTAAGATAACATATCCCCCATTTGTCTTACTATCTAAGGATATTGAGTTTGAATGGACCTCTACCTACCAAGAAGCCTTTTAGGCTCTTAAAACCTCTCTCACAAAGATACATGTCTAAGAGGATTCAACTGGACAATTCATTTTAATGTTCATATATATGCCTCTGACTTTGCTATAGGAGCCGTGTTAGGAAAAAATGAGGAAAATTTAAAATATGTTATTTACTACATAAATAAAAATATGCAAGTTGTTGAACTCAATTACACTATTACAAAAAAGGAGACACTAGTTGTAGTTTATGTCATTAAAAAATTCATAAATTATATCATTGGTTATCATGTTTTTGTTCACATTGGTCATATAATAATTGGATACTTAATGAACAAACTAGTGGTTACCAAATGTGTTGTTAGATGGTTATTTTTGTTACAAAAAATTGACATCACTATTATGGCTAAGCTAGGAAAAGAAAATGTGGTGGTTGATTTTCTCTCTAGGCCAAATATTAAAATAAAAGAAGCACTTATGGATGACTCTTTTCTTGATGAACACATGTTTGCCTTAATAATGCACACACCTTAGTATGCATATATTACAAAATATATAGTTGCAGGTAGGACACCCCCACATCATTTACCAAGAGAGAGATGTCATCTGGTTGAGCATAAATTTTCATATTCATGGGTATCTGACTATCTCTTTTACACAGGACGATAATATTATGCACAAATAAGAGAAGATAAAGTTTATGATATTATTGAAGCTTGTCATGATGAGCCTATTCCAAAGATGGTTGTCATTGCACCAAAATATTGACCTATTAATGCCTGATACAACTACCAAAGTTAATGAATACATGGGAGGCAGTTAAGCCATGTCAAAAACCTGAGCGCTTTGCTATATAACACAAGGATACCAAGGGTACACACCTTGCAACAATCCCCCCAATGCAAGCGAGGGGTTCAAACCCACGACCTAGGATATGATTCCAATTGTTGCAAAGACAGTTGTCGTTGCACCAAAAGATTGAATTGTTAATTCTCGATACAATCGACAGAGTTAATATTGAATACATGGGAGGCAGTTAAGCCATGTCATGAACCTGAGCGCTGCGCTGCACAACACAAGGAGACCAAGGGCACACACCTTGCAACATAGCCTTGTGGAGGGAAATTTAGAGCCAAAAGAACAACCCTCAAGATCCTAAACACTAGATAATATTGGACAACATTACATAAAGATGCAATTCAATACACAAGAAGTTATGATCATTGTCAAAGGATAAGTAGGTCTACAAGAAGTGATGAAATGACTTTGCAACCATAATTGGTAAACAACATTTGACAAATAGGGCATTGAATTCATTAGGCCAATAGATCCCACTTATAACAATAAGGAATATATATTGATATGTATTGATTTCCTAACCAAATAGGTTTAAATTAAAGCTTTATAGTTTCTTAGATATAAAAAATTAGCAACATTCTTAAATGAGGAGATATTCACAAGATATGGAGTGCCCAGGGAGATAGTCACTAATCAAGGGTCGTACTTTATCTCATATATGATTTCTCATTTGGTCAAAGAATATGAAATTAGACACAAGAAATCAACTCCTTACCACCCACATTCAAATGGCTAATTTGAGGTTACAAATAGAGAAATTGAAGCCATATTAATAAAGACAATCCAATTACATAGAAAGGATTGGGCAACCAAATTACTAGAAGCATTTTGGGCATACAAAACATGGAAAAAACCAAAGAATTTCACACCATATGAATTAGTATATGGTAAAAAGGACTTTCCTCCATATTGAATTTGAACATAAGACACTGAGAACAATAATACAATTTGAAAAGGATCTATCTTAAGCTCAAAAATATAGACACTGACTTAATGCTCTAGATGAGTTAAGAATGGGAGCAATCAACCACACATAAATTGTATAAAAATAAAGAATGAAATGTCATAACTAGTACATAAAAACTAAATAATTTCATACAAGAGACTAGGAATTTCTATATGACTCAAGATATAAGGACCATAAATGAAAATTATAGATGAGATGGTTCGATCCTTATGAAATAATTTTTTTTCCAAAATGGAGCAGTACAACTTACAACAATTGATCAAGTCAAATTTTATATGATGGTAAATAAACATCATCTCAAACTCTAAAAACTATATTGCATAAAAATAACTTTCTACAACACCTATGAAAAAAATTTACACCACCATTACCATCACTAGATTCAACATACATTTCCTTACCCGAAGAAACCACATAATCATACATTTCCACATCTATAGATGAGCCCACCAACTTATCTACTGAGATTCAACAAGTATATTTTTCTTCCAAATAAAAAATTCATCACACACTATACACAAATAAAATTACACAAATGGGGATCGACATTGGTGGTACATGCAACAACACTACCAACAATTTCTATTATAGGGACTTGTAGTAACTTCCTTGCAATGAATACCAATGGGACCTGATTTACTATCACCTACAACAACTACCTAATGAATAGTTCTAGCTCCACACAACAACTCATACTATCACCTGACATCACTATGCTCGTACATCACCATTTCATATAAATTTCTCTACTAATATATGCAATAATTCATGACCTAATCAACATGTACATGAAACACATCATTAAATATAAGTCACATCCATGCATGTCGTAGCATTTATATTTTATTTGTGTACTTACAAACACACATCGTCTCACACATGGTTTCCAGTTACAAAAAAATCAATGCACTCATATCCATTCACCATCATGATTATATTTTTTAAATGGTTACTTCTCAATGACCATTCACAACACTCCACATGTAAAATCTCTACTGGAGATTTATTAAAAAATTTATGATTTTCATGTGTTTGACAATGCAACATTTTGTCAAACAGTTTTCTCATTTATCGTTCTAAGTTTGTTCAAGTAGATTTCAAGTGGCAATGGTTTCCAATAACACTTTATATGGATTTCACACTATTCCATTGATTTAGTTTAACAAAATTCTACTTCCAACATAAGGAGAGATAAGGAATACATGATAGTAATAAATAATTGAGTTCTATTTTGTATATTCTCAAATGAATAGTCAATACATATGTTTTTAGAATTCATAAATAACTCATAATATTAAATTCCTAACCTAAGACAACATGCTAGACTGATAACAGTCATACATATATTTCCATCCTTTAGAATTAATTTCTAAGAAAATATAATGATCAATGAATACCTTTCAATGTAGCACAAAAATTAGCAAAGGTTTCCACACCCCTAATACTCATAACTCCTTTAAAACCCGCAACTGTTAACTGCACAATCTAGTGCCTTTACACACACAAGTAAGCTACTCCAAATATCACACCACCCTTGCTTGGTCACCCATGCAGCTCAAGCAACCATTAGAGGGCCTCACAACTAAGGAAAAAGAGGCGCCCTTGTGAAATGAGAAACCCCATAACCTCCCTTGTTCCAAGTGCTGCAACTTCAGCCACCCATGACCCCTTATGCAAATCATCCCTCCATATGAGTGTATATCAAGCCAAATAGGGTAGGTAAAATGAAAGCCACACTCCTCACATATAATCAACTCTTCCAAATCAATATCCCTAAAGGTTGATCAAAAAGAAAATATATAATAAGTATAGATGAATATTGATTTCACCTATTGAGTCTCTGACTATAAATAATCTCTAAAATTTGTATCCAAAGGAGACTTCGCAAATCTCTTCAAATCAAACAATCATTCATTAAAGTGCAAATGTGAATCCAGAGGGAATCCACCAATCACTAGCTAGGGAGGAATTTTTCACCATTGAAACTGATCTTCCCCAAAGGGTTTTCATCTTTCAGAGGCTAAGATGAACCAGATTCAATATCCATATTTGCAAGGGTTTCAATAAGAGAAATAGAATAAACTGAACATACCAAATGAGCTCACAATTCCCCTTTTTATATGCTTCTTAGTGAACTTTCCATAAACTCCTTTTAAAAAATCACTTTATTAATTTATTACCCCTTTTAACTCCAAAACGTGATTTATTTCATTTTTAAAACATCTCTAGCATTGAAAGTCACTTTTCACCATCCCAACATTTAAATTTTTTCATCTCAATTCTGAGGAGTTATAACACTAAGGTTCCCCCTTAAATATTTTAATAAAATAACAACATTAGAGAAATTAATTAAATATAGCTCATTAATACATCCAAATTACGAAAATAGTTGAAAAGCATCAAAATAAAAATTTGACTACACAAGAGTGATCCTGATGATGAAAGATGATGAATGGAATTGATCGGGTGACTTACTTTAAACAGACGCTCCCTCCAAAAATCTTGGAGCCTAAACTATAAACCAAAAATAACATTTGAAAGCATCATATAACTCCTCTAAACCATTTGAGCTCATTGGTAACATCAAATTACCCTTGTGATCAGGATGACACAAACTTATAAAGTCATCTCCAATTATAGAGAAAGAGAACTTGAAAATGGGGACATTACAGTCCTCCCTTCCCAAAGATTGCTTATCCTCAAGTAATGCCAACATAACCCAAAAATCAAAAGACTATGCAAGACTAAAACCAAGAATGATCCTAGGGTCCCAAGTCAACCTAGGAGATATGTAATACCATCCTCTCAAGGAATTGACCTATAGGGTACCGACACAAGAGACCTAGAAATTATCGACAAAAAGAGCAATTAGATACTGTAATAACTCGGTCAACCCCTCAGAGAATTGCTCTTCTAGGAAACCAATCCAAGGAACCATAGGAATAAGCTTAAGAAACTCAACATCATCTCTCTCATTCCCAATATTTTTTAGACTACAAACCAATATGATCCTAGGGTTCCAAGTTAATCTTAGAAAGGAACCACCACATTGACGTTGCACCACTCTGATCATAAATATCTAACCATCATGCCCATATTGCATTTTCCTCTCCTAGAACCCTAAAAAGTAATCATTTAATTCCATACTAAAATACCTAAAAGGGTTGAAATACACACCAAGAGACATATCCCACCAAGGAATCTTAGTGAAGTCCAAAGATGCAATCTCTCTACCAAACTTAATCCTAGGCAATATAAAAGAAAATCTTTCCAATCACAAAATATTAACCTCAACATATCCACTCATGTTGTTCCTAAAATTAAGTTGATGAAACAATTTCAAGGGGCTGGTGTAGAAGATGTCAGCAAAACCATCTCTAAAATTAGCCATCCAAGAAAAGCCTCTACAAGCACAAATTAAAAAAGTATCAACGACACTTAATCTCCAAGTATCAAAGGTGGAAGCTTGAATACTCTAGCACACCTAGCTTACTGAAATCATCCAAAAAATATTTGAGGATATGTATATCAACATCATGAAAGGACTGCAGTAACCATCACTCACCCAAGTGGAAGGGGAAATTAACTAAACTATACCTAAAAAATCTCCCACAAATGGTTGCACCATAGCTTGCAAGAGCTCAAAATCTATTTGCCCATGGACCAAAGTCACTATCAACAAAATGGAAAGGAAAGGGAAGTGGCAATCAATATGAAATCCTTTTGAAAACATAGGAGTCAAAAGTATTGAAGTAGTTGAAAAGTCATCTCCCATGAATAGATCATCTCTACCAATCAATGTAAACCACCAAATTCTCAACTACTAGTCTAAAGAGGCCAGCCAATGCATCTGTGTGACATGAACTATAGTCCAATGTAAACTGATTAGAAAGTGAACAACAATATCATTACAAAAATATGGCTCACAATTCCAATCTTGACTCAACACCATATTGATAGGAATTGCACCTGGTTCCCAAATCCTGTGATCGACTCCAATCTCATCACTGGAATCAAAAAAATCTCCATTATCCCTCTCGAAAAGTGGATTATCAAAATAAGACCCAGTATCCATCTCAAACAATGGATTATCAACTAGTTGAATGCTATCATTATTCTTATGGTCAACCCAATCCTCTTGCTAGTCCAAACTATTGGTTTTTGATTTCTTTTGGAAGGGCATAAGATCAAAATATTTCTTAATGCTATCAAGCTCTTTAATTACCTACTTGATTTCTTTATCCCTTTCTCTATTCTCTTGTTCCCTAAATTTTTTGGCCACATAAAGTTGATCTTCTACTTCAAGTAATGCATTTTGACTATTTCCCAATGAATTTTTGGTTGATTTAAGCTCATTGGTGAGCTCTTCAACCTTAACCCTTAATTACTTGGATGTAGATATAGCCTTATTTGCATCTTAGTATCCACATCTCTATCTTTGATCATATTCAAATAGGATGATTTCATGTCTACCATTGTGCTCTTAGTGTTTTTCAAATCAACAAGGGAAACAATTTGTTCATACTGATTTCTTGGTTTCTTTTAAATGAGATTTTCAATAAGACTCTTCATGTCATCCAACTTATATAACTTTTTCACTTAATTTTCAACTGGCACCATGAATTGTTTCTTCCAAGTTTCCTCATTAATGTCAAGACCACACAAGTTTAGTGATATGTTGTTATGATACATATGAAAATCATAATTTCTTTCATATCTTACAATGGTGCCACCATGACTGCCCCAAGTCTCATGTGCCTCTTCTTCAAATCTAATCTCATCTTTGTCACTAATCCTTCACTCAAAATCAACTCCATGAATTTTTTTTCTGATTTGTCTTCAAGATCACGCCTCTCAAAATCAATTCCCTCTATGGAAACCTCTTTGCATACTTTATTCTCTAAGGTTGGGACAACATCTTGGTCAAAATATAATTATTCTCAAACTGATTCTTCATCGTTTGGTGCCCAAAAACTTAGATCCCATGGATCTATGAGCTGATGTTTTCTATTTGAAAGAGTATGCTCATTATGTACCTCACGAGTGGTTGATTCTTTGAACAAGTCACTCTCCAATTCAAAGAGATTGAAAATATCATGAACACTCCTCTCCATAGGCTCTATTTGGAAATCAAACCAACACCCATTTGAACTAACATCATAGGTTGAATTGGATACTTCAACATATTTTCCTTTAACATGCTCTTCTTCTAAAAGTGCATTAGTGGTCTCAATAATGTCCTCATTTTCATCTACGCCACTAGTGTCATCAAGGAACCCATTAGTCAGAAAAATCCCATTAGATTGGTCTAAAATTGCAATCAAAGCTGTTGTTTTTTCTTTTCCTTCATGCACCAACCCATCATAATAGTTGAATACATGTCTAAGATATCATCCTGGGTTTTTATCATACATTCCTTGTGTGATAAGGCATCTTCCCCATCATTTTTTTTTTTATGAATTTCTCTTCTTCCTCATGCTCCACATGGGCTAAGAAAGGCTTCAACTTCTCCTCACATTGAGCAATCACCATTTCAGCTAGGACCAACTTCACAGATAAGGATTTTTTATCACCCTTCAACATGTTAGTTGATAAGATAGAATAAAGTGACTTTGACACTTCATCACTTTCATTAACAATCAAGGTAATGATGGAACACATGATTGTAATAACATTGTTAGCATGATATTTTTTGATGGTAGCAAAAAATTGATGAAATATTTTGAGAATTAGATCATTCAAACCCATGTATATCATGATGCTACTAATTTTTTTTTTTTGCAAACATTTCAAGTATAGTAACCCTCCTACTAAATTGAGAACTTGTGACATTATCTAATCCTTAGAAACTATCCACTAGCAGTTGAAATATCTCTTTCATTGTGTTATCATCATAAGGAGCTTTACGTGCTGAAATTCTCATGATTTTACTCAAACAAGAAGTGACCATGAGTCTTACCTCTTTATCTACATGTATCAACAAATTTTGATTACCCAAGGAAGTCATTGTCAGAATCATGGTTTCTTTTTTTACCTAAGAAGGTGACTGATTCACCATGTGAAAACAATCCCCAACTTCCTCCAAGGTGCTGAGAAGAACATCTTTTGGTTGGAATAGGTATTCAAGTTTACCTTCTGCATTAAAAATTTTATTAACCAAATCATCTTTAATCAATGATGCCATGATTTTCAATCCAACAAGCTGGCAAGATGCACAACTCTGATACCACTGTAAAATCCCCACACAAGATTTATCGAATATTTTAAGTTTTTCATGTGTTTGACAATGCAACATTTTATCAAACATATTGCTCATTTATTGTTCCAAGTTTTTTCAAGTAGATTTCAAGTGCCAATGGTTTCCAATAACACTTTGTATGGATTTCACACTATTCCATTGATTTAGTTTACCAAACTTCTACTTCCAACATAAGGAGATATAAGGAATAATTAACAATAATAAATAACTACTGAGTTCTAATTTGTATATTCTCAAATAACAACCAATACATATATTTTCAAAATTCATAAATAACTCATAATATTAAATCCTTGACTTGAGACAACATGCTGGATTGATAACAATCATACACAATTTTTCATCCTTTAGAATGAATTTCCGAGAAGAGATAATGGTCAATGAACACCTTGCAATGTAGCACAACACTTAGAAAAGGTTTCCACACCCCTAATATTCACAACTCCTTTGAAACTTGCAACTACTAACTCCACAATCTAGTGCCTTCACAAATACAAGTAAGCTGCTCTAAATATCACACCACCCTTGATTGGTCACCCATACATCTCTAGTGGCCAGTAAAGGGCCTCACGACTAAGGGAAAAGAGGTGCCCTTATGAAATGAGAGACCCCACAACCTCCCTTGTTCCAAGGGTTGCAAATTCAGCCACCCACAATCCCTTATGCAAGTCATACCTCCATACAAGTGTATATTGATCCAAATAGGGTAGGCAGAATGTAAGCCACACCCCTCATATATAATCAGCTCTTCCAAATCAATATACTTTAAGGTTGACTAACAAGAAAATATATGATAATTGTAGATGAATTTTGATTTCACCTGTTGAGTCTCTATCTGCAAATAATCTTTGAGATTTGTCTCCAAAGGAGACTTCACAAAACTCTTCAAATTGAACAATCAATCATTGAAGTGCAGATGTGAATCTAGAGTAAATCTGCCAATCACCAACTAAGGAGGAATCTTCACCACTAAAACTAATTTGTTCCCTAGAGGGTTTTCATCCTGTAAAGGTTGAGATGAACTAGGTTCAATCTCTAGAACCACAAGGGTTTCAATTAGAAAAATAGAATAGAATAAACATACCAAATGAACTCACAATTCCCCTTTTTATATGCTTCTTAGGGAACTTTCTAGAAACTCCTTTAAAAAATCACTTTATTAATTTATTACCCCTTTTAACTCCAAAAATATTTATTTAATTTTTAAAACATTTTCGGCATTGAAAATCACTTTTCACCATCTCGACATTTAACTTTTAATCCCGATTCCAATGAGATATAACAATAAGGTGCCCCCCTTAATATTTTAATAAAAATAACAACCTTAGAGAAATTAATTAACTCATTAATACATCCAAATTACGGAAATGGTTGAAAAGCATTGAAATCAAAAATTGACTACGTATGAGTGATCTCGATGATGAAAGATGATGAACAAACCTGACCAATTGACTCACTATAAATAGATGCTCCCTCCAAGAATCTTGGATCCCAAATTAGAAGCCAAAAATAACATTTGAAAGAATCATAGAACTCCTCTAAACTATATGAGATCACTAGTAACATCAAATTACCCCTCTGATCAGGATGACACAAACCTAGAAAGTCATCTCCAACTGTAGAGAAAGAGAACCTAAAAATTGGGACATTACATCACTATGCTCACACATCACCATTTTATACAACTTGCTTTATATCTACATGCAACAATTCATGACCCAATCAATATGTACATACAACACATCATTAAATATAAGTCACATTCATGCATGTCGTAGCATTTCTTTCATATTTGTGTACTTACGAACACACATCGTTACACACATGGTTTCTAATTACAAGAAATTTAATGTAGTCACATCCATTCACCATCATGATTATATTTTTCAAATGGTCACTTCTCAATGACCATTCCCAACACTTCACATGTGCCGCTTTCATCTCATTGCAAATATTCAATGTATTTCTCTCATTAATACCATTAATTAACATTTGACCTATTTATATGATCTACATTTCACATTTGTAAAAAAATTATTTTATATTATATACCCTCCCATGATGCTTTATACATCCTCCCTATTGAACTTCCTAAATAAACCATCATTTGAAGACAAGTCAAACCTTTAGTTGGGGGATTTCACATTAATTTTAACATATGGAATGTATTTGGAATATACCAACGTACTAAGCCTTGCTCTTTAATAATTAAAAAGAAACTGGTTAAATTGTATGTACCATTAATCTGCTTAGCATGAGCAACCTTTGGTAGAAGGCACTAGTAGTAAGAATAGTGAAGTTGGGAACACAATAGTCATAACTGGTCATAAAGAAATAAAACAAGGAATACCAATAATAAGGTTAAAGAAGAATTCAAAGTAAGATTGTAGTATAATAGAATGGGTGAAGTTATTAGATGAGAACCAACATGAGACAACATTGTTAAATGACTAAGATTGCTTGCCAATCTTTCAACAAGAAAGGTGTTTGCACTATTTTCTTAGACTAACAAATTATAACAAGGTCATGAAACTATTTTTTTAGGATTTTGAACAACAATGAAGCCATGGTAAGAGGACTAAGAGTTGATGCCTCAAAAGCAACAATTATAGAAGTCTCCGAGTTGCCAATAATTAGGGAAGAATTTCTAGCCAGAGTTGATGCCATTGTAGCTTAGGCTAAGTTTATGCAACCAAGAGAGTAATTGGATTCCCCAAGCCAAGGTACCAAACATCTTTTCTTACCTTGGTTATGGACCTTTGTACTTGTGCATATTATTAAGTACTTAACCTGTGATGATAGGAAATCATTGTTATATATAGTGCATTTCAAATTACTAAGTCATCTTCGCCACCAAAGGCTTATAAATGTTTTAAATTATTTGTATAATTTGTTAAAAAGAATATTTGTTGAATATAAATGGAAAGGAAACCAATTGGCTTTATCCCACCATTGTTAAGTTATTTTATTGATAAAAAGAAGTTTCAATGCCCAATTCTCAAATATTTCTTTGGAATATTTCCTAGGATGTAATAACATCAATGACATACCCTTGAGGTCTAGGCCAACTAAAGAGAATAGGGAACCAAAGGAAAATGAGCAACTAGAAGAAGAGGAAGAATAAAATGCAACCTCTTCCCCACAAGTTGTCTCACCTACACGTAGCAATAATGAAAAACTGGAGCCAAATATGTAGGAAACTCAACTCACAAGCTTTGAGGCACAACCCATAGTGTCTCCAATGTTTGAGATCCCTATCTCTAAAGAAAGTCCTTCAATTCCTAAAATATGTAAGATAATGCATACACCTTCTTCCTCTACAACAAAAATGAAACAAAAGGGCATATGCAACCAAAAAGGTGTTCATAACACCTAAAGGAAAAAGGTGTTGCAAGAGGAAAGGTCTCTTCTAGACAAAAGAAGGTGGTCTTGGTGGGATAAAAAAGAGAGGATTTATTAGTTGATAAAGAGTAGTAAAAAATATATAATTCATGTGCTCGGAGAAAAGTTTGAAATTTGAGTTTGAAGAAGACTTGTTTATAGTAAGAAAGAAAGCTAAACCTCCCAATAGTCTAGGGAATCAAGAGAAAATTGTTTCCTTTGTTGAGTCTGATGAAGAATTATTTTAAGAGAGTGAAAAATAATTGTTTCTAGAAGATGAAGAGAAAACTGACAAGATGCAAACAACTCTTAGGAAAATTAAAGAATTAGAAGAGAAATTAAGGGGATACTAGTAGAAGGAAATGATTAGATATTAAAGTCAAATATCTAGAGAGTTAGTTGCAGGCTTACTAGAAGCAAGGGACAAGATTTGATAAATTAGATCAAATAACCATTATTGAAATGAATAAGAAAATTCCAAATATTGATCAGCAGAACAACTCTCCAGTCGAACCTTAAATCCCAACTCTAGTCACCCTTGGATTGAACTTATGAAATAAGATGAAAGAAATTGCTTAATTAAAACATGATTGGAATAAGGAGAAAAGAGAAATGATAAAGAAACATGAAAAAATATTGAGGAGAAGAATTAATTAATTAAAATATTAGTACTTATTGCACAGGCTACGGGTTTGCTATGTGAAGGGAAAAAATATCCTAAACACACTAAAAAGTCAGACCATGAGAGCCTAAAGGCGTTTTTCAGAGGAGAGGAGACCTCGGTTAGGAACCAGGCAGGGTTTGAAAGGGAAGAGCTTCCTAAGCTGTGGGACCTGGTTTGCATGGCGCTGATGAAATACGTTACACTGGAAGGTAGATACAAAACTTGTTTCTTTTATCATTTCCCCCTGTTAAACCACCTTAGGCAGAAAATGCTTCTTAGTTTTCCATTTTTCCTTCTTATGGACCTGGAAATTTCTGTGGACAAGTGTAAAGCGTCAGCCAATCGAAATCCCTGTGTTCTTCTGCCGCTATCACTCCATCAGGGGCTAATCCTCCACCTGTATCACTTTCATCTTTCCCTTTGCTTGCCTAAAGCCATCATCGCTATCCGCGTTGAGAACATTGAACCCCTCTCCACGGTGCATATCTCCCCGATCGAGTCCAAGAGTCCTCCTCAGAAGTCTAATAGTGATAATTTGGGGAATGCCAAAACCAAATTTGCCACCAAAAAGCTTAAGGGTGGGTTAGGCAAGGCCCATGCCAGTGCGGCGGAAGGGCTCTGTGAGCTAAAAGCCACTAAGGATGACGTGACTATTACTGGCACTATGTCGAAAAAAGGTAAGGAGAAATGCATGCAAGCTTTGCGACTGTCAAAGATGGCAAGGGTAAGAATGCGGTTAGGAAAGATTCTAGAGGGGATATGGTTGTGGAGAACATGGAGATCACTAGAGGGGAAAGTGTTAGGAGGAGATCTGGGAGGCTGGCTAAGAATAGCAAGAAGAGGTTAATCATTGAGGATTCAGAGGAGGAGCAGTTGAACAACAAGGGTTACAAGGAAGAAGAGTCTGAAGAGGTGGAAGAAGATTTGGTGGAGGGGCCCCAGCTTACTTCGGTGGACAACAAGCTCCAATTTGATGGCTTTGGCTCGCACTCTTCGCAGCCGCTGGTGGATGATCCTGGTGAGGTTCAGGGTGCTATGGATGTTGGGGTGGATTCAGATAAGGTGGTGAAGAGATTGGACACTCTGGACAAAAGATTTCGAGGGCTGACCCGCTTCACCATGAAATTGGGCCACTTTGTTATGAGTACTCTGTCTAATGCCATAAAAGAGGAATTGGAGGGGAACAATAGCTAGGAAAATAAAGAGTGGGTGGGAGACAAGGTGATGGAACTCCTGATTAAGAACTGGGACGATGCCAGTTAGTTGCTCCTGATGCTGGTCTGTCGCCTGTTTCTCGGCTGTTGATGTGCTACCTTTGGGCTGTCTCTATTTTTTCCTGTTTATGTTAGCTATTTAAGACTTGTCCTTTTTTGGCCCTAGTGGCTCGTTGTGTAGGGTACAACGCCCTGTAAATGCTGTTTAACTTTTCAAAAACATACAGTATAAGGATTTCAAATGGTAGGATGGTAGCATATTAATGAAGACTAATTCTAAAACAATATATTACATGCCAAAAAATCAAATAGATTTAATTGATCATACTAATAAATATGGGGAATGAATCTTGATAGGAACCAAGGGCAAAAAATCTTTCAGAAAAATTGGTTTAAAGATCTAGAGGCAAAAAAACTTGCTTTAGGTGGTTATAGATATTGCAGAAGCTGCCTTTTAAATTTAAACATGATGATATTGATAAATGCAACCTATGCAGGGTGATTGAAACAATTAATCACATCTTTTTTGAATGCATCTTTTCTAAGGAAATCTGGATTTTTTTTTGTAATGAGTAGAATATATGGGGAAATAATGGTAATCTTATACCTAATAAAATATTGTGAATGTGATAATAAAATTCCAAAGGATATTGTATTGTTCTGGATTTTCCTTTCCATCGAAGTCCTATGGACTATTTGGAAAGCTCAAAATGAAGATAAATTTGAGGGGCACAAGAGGTTCCTTACCGAGTCTTACAAAAGAATCACATTATACAATGTTGCTATGCAGGTGTTCATAACAGTGGAGCTATCAAAGGAAAAGTTCTAGAGGTTCCTAATTGACAATAAAATGATTAACATTGACATTCAAGAGGCAAAATATGGCCACACTTGGCAAGAAGGAAACCTAGGTGTGGATATCTTCTTATGGGCACTTCAAACATTCTAGAAAGAGCTAAGCGAGGGACCAAAAAATAAAGCATAAGGGAGGCATAAAAGTCAATCCTTGGCTAGAAACTACACAACAGAAGAAGAAGTGGCAGAGGCTCTGGTTAACCTGAAATATGCATCAGAAGGAAATGTGTTCAGGGGTGACAACAGGGAAGGATGGTAATGCAGATGGTCTATAATATAGTATAGCACAACAAGGGCAGTTTTGTATATCTAATATATAGCACAGTCTTGAATGTAATTGAAATACTGTATAGCTGTTATAGGATAGTCATAAGTATAGGCTATAATTTTGTATATCTGTTGTAATTTTGTATATCTGTATAGAAAGGAAAGGGTGTAAACTGGGGTGAAAATACCCATATACTATGTTGTAGACTCACAAAAGCACACTAGATATGTAACCTATGTATACAGTTTCAAATATATCTAATATAAAAAAAAGACTAATCAAATGGTTGACATGATTGTACAACTTATTAGATTTAGACCACCTACTAGGGTTTATGCCCTATTTTAACAAGAATAATTTTTGAATTTTCAATTTATCCAATTATACAACGACCTCCCTATTTCTTTGTTTACACCATAATTGTTTTTAAGAGCTTATCAAAGAGCCGCCCCATAAATGAAAGACTAGGTATATGAATTTTATTTATATGAATTGGTTGTTTCTTATGACACCGCCTATAACCCATTTATTTTTATGGGAGATGTTCTAATAAAGGTACTAGCATCATTCATTTGGAATGAAAATCAAAGAGGCCTCTTATAATAACAATATCATGAAAGGGAGAAATCACTTCCTCTTTAAAATAAAAGTATAGCAAGACGACCCTAATCAAGTGGTGATGGAATGGATTGAATTAATAGAATTCCCAAGGGGGAGAAAAATATTTTGGAGTGTAGAGAAAAATATTATAAAATATTTAAAGAATTAGATTCGGGAGCAGGTGGAGAGGCACTCAAATTCTCACCAAATAGATAGAATGAGTTAACTCGGTAACTAAAAAGGAAATAGTCCCATTATGTTTTCAACTTCTTAGCATTAGTCATTTAGGCACACCAGTATATCAAAGTATCCCTTATGCATAAAAATATCCGGCTTCCCCTAGAATTTCATCATCCTCTTCTCCTCTATCTAATTCCATATTGGTTAAGAAGAAAGGAATCAAAATAAACAACATAATAGGTCATATGGGAGCGGCTATTTGAGCAAAAAGGATTCTATTTGAAGCAAGGAGAGGGAGTTACTGACCCGATAGACTACAAAATCACTAAAGTACAATATAGCTTAAGGCCTTAGACTACTTACAAACAAGCAAGATGCTGGTTTGGGGGGTGTGACAAGTCCAAAAATTACCCTCATTTCCCTATTTAAAGTTTCACATTTATCATTATATATCTAATATTTTCAAGACATTACCCAAACTTTTCTATTTATCCTAAGTATTAAAGCATTGAGGATAATATATATTATATTATTGAATGATTGTGTGCTGATTGTGTGCAATTGTGAATGTCTATAAAATATGAGTGTTTTATGTTAATTATGGTCATTAATGATGTAGAGATGATTTTGAGGGAAACTAACAATTGTGTAGCAAAGTACTAGCCACTCGTAGTAGATGATGTTTTTCAACCTGCAACCAAAGGAATGATCGCCCATAGAAAAAGGTGTAGTCACTCACAATTGAAGGAGGCAATGTCTGATTATTGTGGAAATGGTTTATCTATAAATCATTCTCTTTTTTCACTAATATTGTCACTAACAATAAAGATAATCATGGAGATAAGAAGATATTTGTGAAATGATATATTATGGTTTATAAATGTGAACTATGTTGTGTTTTGCATGTTTTCATTTATAAATGTGTTCTTTATAATGTAGAGTTATAGTAAGATTATGACACTCACACCTTTGCATGATTAGTTTCTTATTTTGTTTAGGATAAGAATAAGTCCTCTCCCTATGTTTGTGGATGAGTTGACATATGTTTATAAGTTATGTAGAGTCTAAAATAATCAAACTATTTAGATCATGTAAATATAATAGATCGTATATGGGTTGAAGATCTAGTGGCAGTATATTTTGTTATCAACACTTTTGTCACTCAATACTTTGTTTTTAGTTTGAGTTATCTTTTTAGAATGTAATAAATAAAGTGGATTTAGTTAATTATCTAAATTTTTGAGTTGAGATTTGATTAAGATATTGTGAGATTGCAACTACTCAAGCAAGGGCCACTTGAGGTAACTACAATACTCTTCATGGTTTAGATTGTTTTTTAATGTTATAATAGATTTTTAAAGATGTAATACTTGATTTGATAAACTTAGTAATCAATTTTTTTATCAATAGTTAATAATAGTTTCATTCAAGTAGTTATAGTACAATTGAATTATTTAGTCATTGTCCCATAGGAGTATCTACTTGTAGCAATTGTTACACAATTAAGTTTGTTTCCAGATAAGTTTGTTTTAGTTAAATTTGTTTATAGATAATTTTTTATTTTAGTTAAGTCTCTATACCTAATTTCTAAGACAACTTGGAATCCTTAACTACACATACAATACCAACACCATCCAATAAATTATGATTCCTTGGTTGATAAATTAAATGTAACATGTTTAAGTCAATAAATTGCTCGATAAGGGATTTTTTGGCCCGTTGAGTTGAATGCATGCTCCCTTTGCATCAATTTATTGGACATAGATGGAGTTAGACACATGCGATGTCCCAAAATTAGAGTTTGTTTGTGAAATTTTTAGTCCCAATAATCCACGGTATCATGACATATGTAAATACCTCTTGTAACGACCTCACCCTTTCGTAAAATAAAAATTTCTTAATTTTACACCAACAAGTAAAAGTAATGAGTAATAAATCCATTGTAATAATTTTTTTCTTTTCTTTTATTGATAATTGCCAAACAAGATACAACATATTTCAAAATATTTTCCTTTTCTTTTCAAATATACATTAGAGTAAGAAAGCATACCAATACATACATAGCTCATGGAGATTTTGAACAAATAGTAGTAAGAAGGTCCAGGAATCCATCCTTTCAAATATTGGTTCTTCGGTTGCTTGCTGTGGAGGAGAAGCATCACTTAGGCACTTTTCTGCCAACCATAGACTCTTAATGCGGTCCCCTACACATCTATCATTCGATAGATGGCCCTTCCCTTTGATGAAGAGATTAGTAGAGTATCCGATAATGACAACCAACTTAGCATAGTGTTGTGTCCTACATAACTAGAACCTGTGCAATCCGATAACTCTTGAACTAGTATGTAATACAGGATCACGGTGAACTGACAGTGTAGTCTCAAGCATCACACAGTCTAAGTGGATGTCGTACATTACACTACTTTGGCCAAAGTGTTTCATTTAGTATGTTCTACTAAGGGTCATTTATCACGTACACTATTCAGGGCCAATTTGACTTAGGGATATCTTACACTATGCATAGGTATTATCCTTCAATGGATAATCTGTATCCTAGACTAACCTACAACATACTAACTACTAGAAATGAATCTAATTAGCAAGTAAGTACACAAGTTCCCTCCCATATTGGAATACTATCCTATGAGTAACACAAGCTTATTTGAGTTAAACAAATAACTAAGTTGTTTGAACTTCAAGTGACACTTACAATACAATCCTAGTAAATATTAACTAACACAAACAACATTCTCCTATTATGGAGATCTTTTAAACAATGCATAACATAGCTAGAATGCATCATTTTTTTCCTTTCTTAGAAGACAATCATATTCACTTCCTATGCATAGACAAAAAAACACAATTCAAGCAACATAAAAAATCTTGCAAAGAATAGTAGAAGAATATCCCATGCTTGTTTACGCTTATCCCAAATTGATGATAGAGCTGCTTCCACTTCCAGCTCAATCCAGTTTCTTGAATTAAGTTCCTAGTCTCACAAAAGATGATAATTTCCTCACAAAAATACCCTCTTTCTCACTCTCAAAATTCACTAGCAAAAATGACATATTCCTTGGGTAGAATACATTTCTCTCAAAGATAATAGTAACTCACATAAATGTGAACACTGATTGTAAACTATGACCACTCAAAAATGTGAATTATGGTTGTATATAATGTCACTCAAAAATTGAATAATGGCTGCAAATAATGCTCATCGGTAATTGAAGAATGAGCATATAATGATGCACCAAATGATACACATATGGTGAATAAGGAAAACTCAAAGAAAAATTACAAAAGCTGATGAAGAATGGTGAATGAGTATGATGAATGAGAGTTGGGTGACTATTTATAGTGAGCCCAACCTCCAACATTTCCTACAGCCATGGCATGTGAATTGACACCATTACCATTGACATTTTCAATCCTGGAGGTCGTGCCAATTCCAGTCCATACTCAATAAATAATAGGGTGAGTCGACCTCCAATTCTGCGAACATAAAGAATACTAATTCCAAAAGCACATGGAGAAATTTAAAAATCAGCACCTATAGAAAAGAGTTTCAGAGGTGGCTCCAAACTCATGAAATGGCGGGTATTTCATAAGTTAGAGAAGAAGTCAATTGTATTTCTCTTACACATACCCATCAGCGATTGATTCCAAGGCTGAGTCGATGAAACTCAATTACTACGTTGGATTTATTCTTGTTTCAAATTCTTGACTTGGTCAAAAGATTTAAATGCCTTTGGTGGATTCATTCCTGCATGCTTATAACCAAGTGATGTGTGATTTCACATTGCCATATTTGTTTCAAATTCGAATTATGAAATAATTCGATTTCCCAAAGTTTAATGATGACTCATAAATAATTTGATTTTCCCAAAGTTGAATGATAATTCAAATCGATTTAGAAATAATTCTATTTCCAAATTTGAATGATAATATAAATTGATTCAGAAATAATTTGATTTCCAAAGTTGAACGATAATATAAATCGATTCAGAAATAATTTGATTTCCAAAGTTGAATGATAATTTAAATCGATTTAGAAATAATTCAATTTCCAAAGTTGAATGATAATATTAAATCGATTGAGAAATAATTTGATTTCCAAAGATGAATGATAAGAATTATATATTTTATCATATATATATTATTATAGTTTTAATATATTAAACATATATATATTTAAATACCATAGTATATATATATATATGTTTTAATACAACTATAATATATATAATTTTTAATATATAATTACATATATATATTTAACTAATATATATATCGTGAGCTAGTTAGCATACATCCGATATATATATATATATATATGTAAATTTAGAAGGCAATAATAATAATATTATTAATATCCACATTATACAAGATGTGTGCATATATATACTTGTATATACCTCTATGTATATATGTCCACTTTTGTTTTACTTACATCCATTTACGTTACCATCATATTGATAGGTGTATACGTGTGGTATCCCTATACATATGCATATACGTGTCGTCAGATCCTCCTAACACGCATGTTCATATATATAAACATAATTTCACCTACATCCCTCCTATCCATATGATTGTAATATCACAAGACAAATCACAAAAACCAAATAGATAAACATCACTTGCAAATGCATGCAAAAGTAAACAAGACTCCTAATGCAAACATAGAATCTATGGATGACTTACCTATAACCCACACAAACTGACTCAGTTCACTCAATATAAGGTGATGCGTGTGTATGCTCAACTAGTTTACTTTACCGGTTACTTGACCAAGATCCTCTCTCGAGTGATACTTCCCCTCCACCTGAAGGAATGGTTCATATACCTGCATCCACTGACATATGCTCATGGCATTTAAATGTTCATAACATAAGCAGTATACATAAACATCTCAAAAGTTAGAATATTCACAATTCAATAACCTTATATGCAATATTTCACCAAGGATAATATCAATAGAAGCAACATTAAATGAGACAATCATTGAATGTGAAAACACTCATATTGATAACAAGGAACAACATATTTTATTTAGTATATTCTCTTATGCACGGGGTTTATGTATTAGTTGGGTTCTGGGCTTAAATCTTTGTACTTTGGGTGGGGTAATAGTATCAAATTGTATAAAGTTGGAAATTGGTAGATTATTAGGAAGGGTATATAGGTTTTTAATATGGCTTGTCAGATTTCTCATCGATATTTTGGTCCGTTTGTACATTTTTTGGGGCTATAACTAGAGGTTTTCTCCCTGGATCTTTCCTACTGGTATGCCCCCCAGAGCCAGGATTTTGTATTACCTATTTATTATACTATTAATAATATCGTGGTCTTCCAATCTTGCTTAATTTTTTTTTTTTAATTCATTTTCAGAATTCTCATTACAATCATTTTACCCTATCCACTACTAGTAAGTAGTAGCTATACAATTGGGGCGTAACATACTCCCCCCCTTATGAATCATTTCCCCCGATGATGTAAGGTATTATTCAAAGAATAAGAATCTAGCACTATATTATTATACATTTTCAAAATCTTTAAGAATTTCTAGAAATTTTTGTTGAATTTACACATAATCCTCCCAAGTAGCTGAGTCTTTTGCGTACTGGTCCCACTAGAATTTGCATTGTGAGACATATCTATTACGTAGGTGAAGCTTACGTGTTTCTAGCACCTTGACGGGCTTGAGAGTTACTACTCCAAGATCCCTTACTTGTAAATCAATCCAATAAATTACATGATTATCACCTGGTATATACTTTTTAAGGTAGGACACATGGAAGACATTATGCATTCTAGAAAGAGCTGGTGGCAAAGCGATTCGATAGTCTATAGGATTCACTTCCTCTAGAACTTCAAAGGGTCCAACATAATGTGGAGCTAACTTAGAAGAATTTCCAAAATTGATGGAACTTTTGTGAGGCTTCACTCCCAAAAGTTGTTTGTTATCTAAAACAAAATTATGAGGTACTCTCTTAGCATTTGCATAGATTTTCTATTGATTATTAGCTTCTGCTAACCTTTGCTTAATAATCTTAACTTGCTCGTCCATTTTTGCCAATATTTTTGGTCCAAGACTTACTCGATCCTCAAGTTTATCCCAACTTATAGGAGATCAACATATTTTACCATACAAAGTTTCAAAAGGAGCCATCTTAAATGCAGAATGATATGAGTTATTGTAAGAAAATTTGACTAAGGGTAAATAATATTCCCACTTGTATTTCTAATCCATGCAATACACCCTAAGTAGGTCCTCCATTACTTGGTTTACACTTTCAGTTTTCTCATTTGTTTCTGGATGATATGCTGAGCTAATATTCAACTGAGTCCCAAGTGTAGAAAACAAGGTTTGCCAAAACCTAGAAGTGATTTGCGCATCCCTACCAAAAAGAATCTTTTCAGGTATCCCATGCAATCTAAACACTTCCTACACAAGCTTCCTTGCTATGGCTGGTGCTCCATCAGTTAAGTTTCCTGATATAAAATGTGCCACTTTTGTAAGCTTATCTACTACCACTAGTATGGAATTGTGCTTATTCCTTGACATAGGAAATCCTTGCACAAAATCCATACTTATAACTTGCCATTTCCTTTCTGGCATGTCATGTGGGTATAACAAACCCACAAGATGATGATGCTCAGCTTTCACCTTTTGACACTCAAGACACCTAGCCACAAAACTAGCAGCATCTCATTTCATTCCCTTCCAAAAGTATAATGGTTTTACATCAGCCATCATTTTTGTTACTCTTGGATGTCCAAAATATGGTGCTTCGTGTATTTCCTTCCATACCAACTTTCTCAATTCTTTCTCATTAGGTACATACATTCTACCCTTGTACCTAAGTAATCCACTAGGTTCAAATTAAAAACCTTCATACCTAGAATCTTGAGGATTATCCATAAGTGCTTGCTTAACTTGTAAGTAATACTCATCCTCTTCACACTTTTGGAGTACTTTCCCTTTGAAATCGGTTTGGATTGCTACTATCTAAGCAATGTGACATCTCCGACTTAATGCATCGGTGACCCAATTTTCTTTTCCCTTGATATAATTGATATTAAAATCATAGTCAACTATCAACTCCAACCATCTGCTATGTCTAGCATTCAAATTCAATTGAGTAAAAAGGTACTTTAACCCATTATGGCTAGTTTTCAACTCAAAGGGTTTCCCAAGTAAATAGTGCCTCCACATTTGCAATGCATGGACTACAACTGGCAACTCTAAATCATGTGAAGCATAATTCATTTATATGGCTTCAACTTCCTAGATTCATATGCAATCACTTGTCCATCTTGCATCAATACACCTCCTAACCCTTCTCTGCATGCATCAGTGATAGCCGTAAAACTTCCTTTAGGATCTAGTACCTTTAGGATTGGTGCGGTGGTTAGTTTATCTTTAAATAGGTCAAATTCTTCTTGACACTTCTCATTCTATTCGAATCTCTTTCCTTTCTTTTGCAAATAATTTATAGGGAAAACAATCTTAGAAAATTTTATGACAAATTCTCTGTAATATCCCACCAAACCCATGAAACTTCTTACTTCTTACACGTTTTTGGGTATAGGCCACTGAATTACTACTTTGATCTTTGTTGGATCAACTGCAATTCCTTCTGCTGAAATCACATGACCCAAATAATGTACCTTCTCTTGGAAGAATGTGCACTTGGATATTTTACCATACAACTTGTGCTCCTACAACCGTTGTAGAACCATTTCTAAGTGCTTGCAGTGTTCTTCATGATTTCTAGAATAAATTAGGATATCATCTATAAAGACTAATACAAACTTGTCAAGGTAATCCCTGAACACACTATTTATAAGATTCATGAATTCTGCTGGTACATTTGTTAAACCGAATGGTAAAATAGTGAACTCATAGTGTCCATATCGAGTTCTGAATGTAGTTTTAAAGATGTCTTCATATTTAACCCTTAACTGGTGATATCCATACCTCAAATCTATTTTTGAGAAAACAACTGCACCTCTCATTTGCTCAAAGAGATCGGAAATGCATGGAAATAAATACTCGTTCTTAACTGTAGCTTTGTTAAGCATATGATAGTCGATGCACAATCACAATGTTCCATCCTTCTTGACAAAGATAACTGGTGCCCCCAAGGTGAAACACTTGGCCTTATTAGTCCCTTTGACAACAATTCATCCAATTGTGTCTTGAGTTCCATAAGTTTAATGGTGGTCATCCTATAGGGTACCTTGGATATAGGTTTAGATCCAGGAACTATATCAATAGAGAAATCAAACACTCTTTTTGTAGGTAGTCTTGGTAACTCTTCAAGAAACACATCTAAAAATTCCCTCAAAATTGGGTACTTCTCCATATCTAATTCTCTAGTTTCTTCTATTTCCCCATCTTCTAACTCTTGCTACTTAGAATTTTCACTATCATGCCCAAGCTCTTCAATCTTTACAGCAAAGAGTTTACACCCTTTCTTCTTTGCTCTCAAAAGTTGCATTGCTTTAATTTTTTGAATCTTTACCTCTCTAGGTATTCCTTGAAATTTTACTTGATTTCCATTGTCATCTAGACACTCAACAGTCTTGGCATGACAATCTACTATGGCTCTATGTCTCCATAACCAATTCATTCCTAGGATAACATCATATGATCCTAACGGTGCAACATAAAGGTTGAATTCAATTGTAAAACAAGGTAGTTATATCCTAGCTTTGAAAAGACATTGATCCACCTTTTCTCTTGTCCAGTTTGCATATTCTACATTCCAAGACATTGCCATGTGCCTTGCCTTCCTAGATAATTGCTTAGCTATTCTAGGTGAAATGAAATTTTTAGTAGCACTCGTATCAATTAGAATAGAAATAGGTAAGCCAAAAAGAATACCTGGTGTTTCAACCGGTGTTACTTGGTAATCAACTTGTCAATCGTTCACAACAACATGTATCCTCTACTGGAACATGTCCTATTGAGTGGGAAATGAGTTGCCATATGGTTGCGAACCAGAAGTTTTATTAGGACACTCCCTTGCATAGTGATTTTTGTTGCATATAAAACATCTTGTTCTTGGTCCTCTTTTCTCCATGGATTCTCCAAACTTGTTAGCAACTTCATTAACCTTTCCAATGTTACCCATGTTGGAATCATTTCTTTTACGATATTTTCTAAATTCTTTTCCATTATAGCGAGATATTTTCCCTTTCTACTTCACAACATTCTGCACAGATTCCTCCTTCTTAGGAACTGTTTTGATGGGCACTTCCACATCTCTCTTTTGATCCCTTCTTTTTTTCCGGTTGGAATTTGTCTTAAGATTTTGTTCTTGCTTGATGGATTTTTCGTATACAAGGTCCGTTATGGTGGGACCATGCATATCTACTTCTCCACCAATCTGGTTGTTGAGAGTCCCAAAATAAATTTCTGAATGCAAAAATGCTCATCCTTGTGGTAGATGGGGACATAACGAAGAAGTCGGGTGAACTCCCAGTATTCATGGACTGTCATGGTCCCTTGATTTAACTCTTGGAAGTTTGAGAGTTTCTGGTCATAGAAGAGCTGCAGTAACCATCTGTTGCGAAAAATTTCCACAAATTCTCCCCAAGTTAGTTTCCATGAACTTATTCTAAGTTCCAGCTTTTTATTCATCCACTAGTTAGAGGCTTCACCTACTAACTGATATGCACCCCATGTTGCTTTGGTCACTTCATCATAGTTTTGTATCTTGAAGTATTTTTCTATCTGAATGAGCCATACTTTGGCTTCATCACCCCCAGTACTTAGGTGGAATTATTTTCTTCATATCCCTTGATAGTTCGGTAGACATAGTCTTCTTATTCCTTTCTATAGAGGGTGTGGGTGAATTTTCTTTATCATGGTTATGGTTTTCACCTTGCCCATGTGAAGAACTTTCTCCTTCTAGGTTATTGACGGGTATTTCATTCTCTATCCTATCCTTAGCTTTTGATTGTTCAAGATTAGATAGCCTTCCTAGGATTTGGTTAAGCCTAGCTTCCATTCTCGCAGTTCCAACCTCCTGACTTGTTTCGAGATTGGTTTGTGCCCTCTCATACGTTCTCACCATGCTTAAATGATTGGTTTAACCTAAATGTTTTATCCATGTTAGGATACTTATGGAAAATGTACACATTCATATGAACACAAGAATTCCATAAATGATCAAGTATACACTTCTTTTGATAAACACATAGTTTTATTCATAGCATGAGGATTTCAAAATCCTATCGATTACATTGATTGAATATTTACATAGTCAAGGGGAGAGTATCCTTCAGATTCACTCTCGGACACATAGCTTAAAGGGGTGTATCCTACAGACTGAGAAAATTCAGATAGTCAAGGGGAGAGTATCCTTCAGATTCACTCTCAGACATAGCTTAAAGGGGTGTATCCTATAGACTGAGAAAATTATTGCTCCCTATCTTTCTGTTCGTCTCTCATCTATTTGTATCTATCCCAAAAAGGATAATACCCCTCAAATTTATCATCCAATACATAGTTACGAGAAGTAATGTCAATATGGTTATCATCAACAAAATGGTCTATATTTTTCGTAGAAATTTGTTCATGAGACCATTTCTCAACCTGCAGTGTCCTTGGTGTATATCCCTCAAACTCTTTACTCAAAGAAATTGATATTACTTCTTCCAATGGTAGAACCCTAGGAGCCCTAAAGATGAATGCAAGACTAACACTTTCTTCTAATGGCATGTCTCTGGAAAGTGGTAACGATTCTAACTTTGTAGGTGAGATGGCTGGTAGGTAATTGTACTTAGCCTCCATCTTCATCTTCCTCTTCACATCGCTGATCCGAGAAAGTGCATGGCTAAAAGTTTCAGTATCACTGAACTAGATAGCATTATCATAGTTGGTTCCTTCAATGGTTATAACGATGGCTTCTTTTTCCTTCTTGGCCTTGAGGTAACGTTCACTTCCGACTATGGACTTTCGAGCCATTAATCTGAGATGCACCATATTGACACAAGAATTTTTCACAACATTAGATAATGTTGGAATGGAAAAATGATGAGCTCATAGGTTCCAGAGTTAAACCTGGTAGCTCTGATACCACATGTAATGACCTAACTCTTTAATAAAATAAAATTTTCTTAATTTTTACACCAAGTAAAAGTAACGAGTAATAAAGCCATTGTAATAAAAAAATTATTTTCTTTTATTGATAATTGCCAAACAAGATACAACATATTTCAACATATTTTCCCTTTCTTTTCAAATATACATTAGAGTAAGAAAGCATACCAATACATACATATCTCATGGAGCTTTTGAACAAATAGTAGTAACAAGGCCCAGGAATCCATCCTTTCAAATCTTGGTTCTTTGGTCACTTGCTATGGAGGAGAAGCATCACTCAAATGCTTTTCCACCAACCACAGACTCTTAATGCAGTCCCTCGCACATCTATCATTCTATAGATGGCCCTTCCCTTCGACGAAGAGATTGGTAGAGTATCCAATAGCGGCAAACAACTAAGCATAGTGTTGTGTCCTACATAACTAGAACCTGTGCAATTTGGCAACTCTCGAACTAGTATGTAATATAGGATCACGGTGAACTGATAGTGTAGTCTCAAGCATCACACATTCTAAGTGGATTTTGTACATTGCACTACTTTGGCCAAAGTGTTTCATTCAGTATGTTCTATTGAGGGTCATTTATCATGTACACTATTCAAGGCCAATTTGACTTAGGGCTATCTTATAGTACACATAGGTATTGTCCTTCAATGGATAATCCATATCCTAGACTAACCTACAACATACTAACTACTAGAAATGAATTTACTTAGCAAGTAAGTACACAAGCTCCCTCCCATACTGGAATACTATCCTAAGAGTAACACAATCTTATTTGAGTTAAACAAATAACTAAGCTATTTGAACTTCAAGTAACTCTTGCAATCATACAATCCTAGTAAATATTAGCTAACACAAACAACATTCTTCTATTATGGAGATCTTACAACAATGCATAACATAGCTAGAATGCATCATTTTTTCCTTTCTTAGAAGACAATCATATTCACTTACTATGCACAGACAAAAAACACAATTCAAGCAGCACAACAAATCTTACAAATAATAGTAGAAGAATATCCCATGACTGTTTACGCTTATCCCAAATTGATGGAAAAGTTTCTTCCACTTCCAGCTCAGTTCAGTTTCTTGAATTGAGTTTCCAGTCTCATAGAAGATGATAATTTTGTCACAAAAATTCCCTCTTTCTCACTCTCAAAAATCACTAGCAAAAATGACGTATTCCTTGGGTAGAATATGTTTCTCTAAAATATAATAGTAACTCACAAAAATGTGAACACTGTTTGTAAACTACGGCCACTCAAAAATGTGAAGTATGGCTGTATATAATGTCAATCAGAAATTGAATAATGGCTACAAATAATGCTCATTAGTTATTGAAGAATGAGCATATAATGATGCACCAAATGGTACGCATATGGTGAATAAGGAAAACTCAAAGACAAATTACAAAAGATGATGAAGAATGGTGAATGAGTACGGTGAACGAGAGTTAGGAAACTATTTATAGTGAGCCCAGCCTCCAACATTTCCTACAACCATGGCATGTGAATTGACACCACTGTCATTGACATTTTCAATCTTGGAGGTCGCACCAATTCCAGTCCATACTCATCAAATAACAAGGTGAGTCGACCTCCAATTTTGCTAGCATAAAGAAGACTAATTCCAAAAGTACATGGAGAAATTTACAAATAAACACCTATAAAAAATATTTTTAGATGTGGCGCCAAACTCATGAAATGGCAGGTATTTCATAATTCAGAGAAGTCAATTGTATTTCTCTTACACATACCCAACATCGACTGATTTCAAGGTTGAGTCAATGAAACTCAATTATTGCGTTGGATTTATTCTTGTTTTAGATTCTTGACTTGGTCAAAATATTTAAACACCTTTGGTGGATTCATCCCTGTGTGCTTATAACTAGGTGATACGGGATTTCACATTGCCGTATTTGTTTCAAATTTGAATTATGAAATAATTCGATTTCCCAAAGTTTAATGATGACTCATAAATAATTCAATTTTCCCAAAGTTGAATGATAATTTAAATTGATTTAGAAATAATTCGACTTCTAAAGTTGAATGATAATATTAATCGATCCAGAAATAATTCAATTTCCAAAGTTGAATGATAATTTAAATTGATTTAGAAATAATTTGATTTCCAAAGTTAAATGATAATATTAAATCGATTCAGAAATAATTCGATTTCCAAAGATGAATGATAATATTTAATCGATTTAGAAATAATTCGATTTCCAAAGATGAATGATAAGAATTATATATTTTATTATATATATTATTATAGGTTTAATATATTAAACATATATTTATATTTAAATACCATAGTATAAATAAATATATATATGTTTTAATATAACTATAATATATATATATATATATATATAATTTTTAATATATAATTACATATATATATATATATTTAACTAATTTATATATCATGAGCCAGTTAGCATACATCCGATATATATATATGTAAATTTGGAAGGCAATAATAATAATATTATTAATATCCACATTATATAGGATGTGTGCATATATACATATATATACATATATATACCTATATATACCTCTATGTATATATGTCCACTTCCGATTCACTTACATCCATTTACGTTACCATCATATTGATAGGTGTGCACGTGTGGTATCTCTATACATATGCATATACGTGTCGTCAGATCCTCCTGACACACATGTGCATATATATAAACAAACTTTCACCTACATCTCTCATACCCATATGATCGTAATATCACAAGACATATCACATAAACCAAATAGATAAACATCACTTACAAATGCATGTAGAAGTAAACAAGACTCCTAATGCAAACATACAAGCTACAAATGACTTACCTATAACCCACACAAACTGACCTAGTTCACTCAATCTAAGGTGATGTGTGTGTATGCTCAGCTAGTTTACTTTACCGATTACCCGACCAAGCTCCTCTCCTGAGTGATACCTCCTCTCCGCTTGGAGGAATGGTTCATATACCTGCATCCACAAACATATGCTCACAATAGTTAAATGTTCATAACATAAGTAGTATACATAAACATCTCAAAAGTTAGAATATTCATAATTCAATAACCTTATATGCAATATTTCACCAAGGATAACATCAATAGAAGCAACATTAAATGAGACAATAATTGAATGTGAAAACACTCATATTGATAACAAGGAACAACATATTTTATTCATCTTTAGAATTCTCATTACAATCATTTTACCCTATGTAGTACTAGTAAGTAGTAGCTTTACGATCAGGGTGTAACACCTCTATCATCAAACTTTACAACTCAACTTAACTCACGTATAATATAAAAAAATATCCATCATTTATCCCATTCCATCATACTTGGAAAAACATTATATTGAAGAAGATTTGATAATACCTACATAGATTCCTTACTATGTAAGAGGATTCTCCCATAGTAAAAGAGGTACGTAATAATAATATTGATAAAAGCAGTAGCGATATTATCTTAACCAAAAATTTCAAAAAACATGTTTTCTTGTGTTAATTTTTTTGGATCAATGATGCCTCAATACCATCAATCACCTTTAGTTATATCAGAAAAATATCTATCATAGTTACAATAAGAATATCAATCACCTTCAATCATATCAAAACAATCATTATCAGAGCTACAATAAGAAGATAAAGCTCAAAAATTTGAGATTAGTGATATTTTCCTTATGGAAAATTAGATAAATCTTCAAGATAGATACAAGAAAGGTAAATTTGAGCCTAATTGGTTAGGTCCAGATGTCATAATTTCTAAGTATGGTTTAGAAGCATATCAAATAGCTACCCCCAAGATTCAAGAGTTTTATGAACCAATCAACAACATGCACCTCAAGTGCTTCCATGGTTAATATGAATAATATCCCAATTAAAAAAACCAAAAAAATGAAACAAGTCTAAAAAATCCAAAAGAAATAGTAAAGAGAAAAATCACCCTTTAACTAAAAAATTTCTACAGAACCTTGAGGAAATCATCATAATGAAATCCAAAAAAAATGCATCATGTTTGACCTTGAAAAAATATAAAAAAATAGCAAAGATAAAAATCATCCTTTAGTAAAAAAATCAGAGAAATGTATTGAAAAAATGGAGCGAAAATTTTCAAAGTTGCTAGATCTGGAAGGCAGCGAGTGTACTGGGGTGGAGACTGCTCGACAATGTGCTGATTCGATGCATGGTGACTTCCAGATTATCAATTTGACACTGGAAGCCAGAGAGGATGTACATATATTGGGCGACTTGGCTCTAATTTTTCGGGTCATCAACCCTAGTTTTGGACGGGAGAAGATTCGTGCGTAGTTAGCAGAAAACTGGAAGTCAATGGCCATTGTGAAATTCATTCCTAAGAGCTTCTTTATTGTGATATTCTCATCCTTGGAAGATAGGGAAAATAATTTGTAAGGCGGTCTTTGGAGGTTGGTGGATCATCCACTGTACATGCAAAAAAGGGCACCCAACTTTGACCCAGTTAAACTCGACCCATACAATAAACCTATTTGGATCCGCCTTTATAATCTGCCTTTAGAGTTCTGGAGGAGGAATAAATTGAAAAGCTTGCAAATCACTGGGCACCCTAATTGAGGCGGATTTAGAGATTGTTGATGGGGACTCCTACCTATATCTTAGGATCCAAATTGCTGCGATCTGAAAAGTCCCTAAAGAAATCATGATTTGATCGGACAAAGGCCACAGGGTGGTGCAGGTTGAATGCGACAAGGAAAAATTCTTCTACCTGCAATGAGGCAACAAATCTCATATGGAGAATCAATGCAAATTAAAACCTAAGGAGAAATGGATCTGGCATCTTAAGAATCCAAACTCTAAGACGACTATAATAGTGTCATCCCCCTCGATTTTGGTGTTTGTTGTTCCATCAAGCTCAAAGTGCACTCATACCTCTTCGCTGGTGAAGGTGGCACTGAACCAGGCTAAGAATGACGAGCCCCTTAGAGCCGACAATCGATGTTTGGAGCGGGCAACAAATCTTGGTGTGCCAGTTTTGGGGTATTTTAGGGATTCGACCCCAACTCAAGGACGATTGGGAGGCAGAGCCTTGACTGGTATAGATACGGTGGTCCCTGCTTTGGAAAAGGATCTGGAGGAGCCAGAATCAGAAGATGACGGTTCAGAGTTTGACGACTTGGACATTGTTGATCAGAGGTGCATAAGCCAATTTGCGGCTAAATGCTTGGACAAAGTCAAGAAGGGGAAAGGGAGAAAGTCAAGGAAACAAAAAAGTGAGGAGAATTCCAAAGAGCTGGGTTTACTTAGCATCAAAGAGTTTTTGAAAACCATGGGAGCAAAGGCCTCCCTTGGGAAGCCATGCAAATTATAACATGGAATGTTAGGGGTCTATCGACCCCTGACAAGCGACGCTTAGTTAAGTACCATCTTGATAGATTTTCAACAGATATTGTGATCTTGCAAGAAACAAAAATCAGTAGGGAGGAAGGTGAAAAATTCCTAAAATATTGTAAAAGATGGCCTGGGGTGTTCTCGAGTGCCATGGGCTCGACTAGTGGTTTGGGTGTGTTGTGGGCGGCCAATTCAGTTGTGGTCACCCTTGAGAACTTCCAACTCCATTGGTTGCAATGTCTTGTGAAGTGTAGGCAAAATAATATATCATTCCCACTCTTTAATGTGTACGGTCCTGTGAAATCTAGGGACAAGGAGGCTGTTTGGAAGCAAATCAAAGCTAGGGCTGATTTGTTGGGTAGCAACTTGATGATTTTGGGTGGTGATTTTAATGCTCCTTGACCTTAAGGAGAAGAGTAGTGGCCTTCTAAAGGAGAACAAAACCATGTTGGATTTCCTCACTTTCTTCTCCTCTCTTGTAGTGGTCGATTGCGTTCCAAAGGATGGTTCATTTACATGGAAAAATTGTAGATTGGATTTCACAAATATTGCAGAGCATCTTGATAGATTCTTCCTGGGGAATGGCTGGTTGGGTAATGCTTTTAGATGTTACACTTGCATCCTTCCAATCTTGGTATCTGACCATTTCCCGATGCAGCTTGAGATTGGCTAGAGTGAGAAACCCACAAATGGCTACTTTAAATTTGAATCTATGTGGTGGTGGGACCCATGCTTGGTTAAGCTTCTGGAAGGTTGGTGGAAGGAGGAGAACTTCTTTGAAGGAACTGTTAGCTTTTGCTTCCTTCGCAGATTGGCTTATATCAAGGAAAGATTAAAAAAATGGAATAAAGAATCGTTCAAGGATATCTTTGTTGAGAAAGCACAAGTTGAATCCGAGTTGGCATAAGTTAATGAGAGAGTGATCCATTTTGGTATGATAGTGAATGAGTACCAAAAGGAAATTGAATTGAAGGCTAAGCACATAGAGTTACTCTCCAGAGAGGAAGTATTTTGGAAGGACAAGGCTCGAGAACTTTGGCTGCAAGAAGGTGATGCCAACATGAAGTTTTTTCACAATTCCTCCAAGTCCAGAAGGGAGCGAAATAGAATTGATAAAATCATGTGTCTGGATGGATTGATGTTCAATGTTAGGTCTGGGATTGAAGCGGAATCTATGTACCTCTTCAAATCCCTG
Source organism: Sequoiadendron giganteum (assembly GCA_007115665.2). Lineage (NCBI taxonomy): Eukaryota > Viridiplantae > Streptophyta > Pinopsida > Cupressales > Cupressaceae > Sequoiadendron > Sequoiadendron giganteum. The sequence goes on along the minus strand of CM021100.1, from coordinate 685,905,083 downwards.
CTAGCTGCAAATGTGTCACGTTTTAGTGTTGGAGATTGGCAGATCTTGGAGTGCATTCCGCAGAGAATTGGACAATCGGAGAACATGATGCTTTGCAAGCCCTTTATGTTGGAGGAGGTGCATCTGGCTGTCTTCGGTCTCCAGCTGGATAAAGTGCCTAGGCCAGATGGATTTATAGCCAGATTTTCCCAAAACTGTTGGTCCTTTATGGGCTTTGATATTTAAAGATTGGTGGAAGATTTTCGCAAAAAGAAGAAATTTGTTCACGATATTAACAACATGGCAGTCGCTTTGATTCCAAAAAAGAATGATTGCAACACCTTAGTTGATTTTTGACCGATTTCCCTTTGTAACATAGTATATAAAATATTGGCAAAGGCTCTTGCAAATAGACTCATGAAAGTTATATGGGGCTGCTTATATCCGAGGAGCAGAATGGTTTTACCGTGGGCAGAGAGATTATCAATAAAATCATTACCACTTCGAAAACTCTTCATACAATCACTTTTGAGCATAGGAAAGTTATGTTGATTAAATTAGATATTAGCAAATCATTTGATTGTGTAAATTGTGACTTTCTTTTGGCAGTAATGTCCAGATTTGGCTTTTCGTCACATTGGCTGGAAATGATTGGTACATGTATCTCCTCTCGTCGCTATTTCATACTTGTTAATGGATCTCTCTGCAATTTTTTTTTATGCTAAAAATAGGCTTCGACAAGGCAACCCCTTGTCACCATTTTTGTTTGTTATCATGGCCGAAGTGTTGAGTAGACATATCAGGAAACTTCAAACCTTGGGTGATTGGCGAGGCATTCCGATCTTTGATGACTTAGAACCAGTGACTCACTCCCAACTCGTAGACGACACTATGTTATTTATAGAAGCCACATTGAGAGAGGCAAAAATAATTAAGGAAGCTTTGGATCTATATGTTGGGTCGTTTGGACAATTAATTAATAAAGAAAAATCAGAAATTTAGTTCTTCAATATGGTTGGGCCTTTACATAGAAGGATCACTGGTCTACTCGGTTTTTCAATTGTTACTCTCCCTTTCAAGTACCTCGGGGCTCCTCTCTTCCAAGGTATTTTCAGAACAGACCATTAGCTGGACATAATCAATGGCCATAGGCGGAAAGTGGAAGCTTGGAAAAACAAATGGCTTACTCTTGCGAGTAGGATTCTCATGATAAAAGTTGTTCTCTTAGTGGTTCCCATCTATGTGATGTCATGTTTTAGGCTCACCCATAAGGCATCATTAGATTTGGAAATTTTCATGAAAGAGTTTCTATGGGAAGTGGCTAAGGATGATAAGAAGATTCCTTTACTGAGCTGGGACACGACTTGCAAAGCTAAGTTGGATGGTGGCGTGGGTTTGCGGAAGCTGGATTTGCAAAATAAAGCTTTAGGTGCAAAGCTTTGTTGGAAGATATATAGGGAGCCGAAGAAGAAATGGTGCAAAATTTTTCAGAGGAAGTAATTGGATGATAGAGATGCAAGCAAAATTATCACCATGGCTGACTCATGTGGTGGGTCACCAATTTGGAAACTCATCTGGGAGAGCCGACTCTTAATCATAAACCATTTGACCTAGCGGATTGGAGACAAAAGACGTGTTGATTTTTGGCTCGACTCGTGGAATGGCCATCCCCCTCTGGTCGATATCTTGGGCTCTCATGACTTAGCAGATGCTCTAATTGAATGCCACAACAGATGCATTGCAAACTACGTTTATGAAATAAATGGTGAATGTGATGTTTCCTACAGTTAGAAATCTATTGATTTATTTGTCTTGCTAGATTGGATTAGGGCTCAGCTTAGAGAACAACTTGATCTACGTAATATAAACTTGTCTCATTTGGTTGATCAAATCATTTGGTGCAGTTAAAAATCTAGTGAATACTTTATGAGGTTAGGGTTCAAATTGCAACGGGTTAGCTTTGGGGGTGAAACTTGGCCTGTGGGCATCTGTTGGAAGAAGGGTACCCTCCCTAAGGCTGGTGCATTTCTTTGGATGGTTTTACATGAGAGAATTTTGACAAACGATAGACTTGCCTCTTACGAATTTCAGGGTCTGAGCATATGCACTCTCTGTAAAAAGGATGTGGAAACTGCCAACCACCTGCTGCTCAACTGTCCCTTCTCCTCACCTTGTTGGGACTAGGTAATGATCTCTTTGGGGTGGTCTACGCCGAGACAAAACCTTTTGGAATTCTTACGTGGTTGGCCATGCTGAAAATGTCAAAATGTTTGGGCTGGTGCGTGGGTGTTTGCTCCTTCGATGTTGGTTTGAAACATTTGGAAGGAACACAACTGACACATCTTCTGTGATGTCTCCTTGCCACTACCTGAAGTCATCAAAAAAATTGAGCTCGACATTGTTGAAATCCTTAATGCTAACAAGGCAATGGTCAGGGCAACTTGCTTCTCAAAATGGGACAACAACTTGCAAAAGTCGTGGACCTCCTTGAAGCCTCCTAGTCTATTGTGTTCCAACAAAGCGATTAACATATTGAAGGTTCATTGGGCTCCTCCTAAGTTGATCTACTATAAGCTCAATTTCAACGACTCATCAAAGGGGAACCCGAACTTGTCTGGGGCGAGGTGTATAATCAGGGATAGTGCTGGAAGATGCAATTTTTCTTTGGCTCGAAAGATCGATCATGCCACTAATAATGAAGCTGAAATTGAGGCTTTGGCCCGTGGTTTATGGCTCTGTCTGGAGAAAGGTATCAAGTTTTTGGAGATCAAAGGAGACTCACTGGTTTGCATCAATGCAGTATCCAAACACGAATCTTTGAATTGGAAGCTTAAACCATGGGTAGTCAAGATTGCGGATGCTTTGGACAAGTTCAATGGTTTCTCATTAAAACATGTGTATAGAGAAATCAATGGCGTGGCTGACTAGCTGGCTAACTTGGGAGTATCTCAAGTTGGTGAGGATTTAATTATGGATGGGTCTACACTCCCTAAAGAATTATTGTCCATAATTGAGATGGAAATTGGTGAGGCGAACACCATGACTAGTGTAATGGATATGTGCCTGTCTTGATGAGAGCAACCCCTTGGTTGCCTCTGGCGTATGAATGTGTTGTAAGGAAGAATCAAAGTAGTTTCATATGTTCTATTTTTATTTTTGTTTCCAGAGGGTCATTCCCCCCTCTTTGCTTTGTAATCTTTTTACAGTTAATTTAGGGAACTATCCCCATAAAGGTAGTGCTTATAAAAAATAAATCATCCTTTAGTGAAAATCACCTCTAGTGGTGCCTTGGACAAGTACCATGGTGAAAAATTACTTGAATGCACTATATGCAATAAGTTGAGTTTCACCATCTTGTAGGTCCTTGACCATTTCCTCATAATTTTTGTATGTCATTAGTTATTGATTTCATCCATCATGTTTCATGCCTTTTTACACATTGGGGGTAAGTGACTACATCCTATTTTGGAATAAATCTTGATTTATGCCTTTTGACTCACTTAGTGAATATGATTCCTTACACAACCAACAAGTTTCATGCATTTCCCATAATTCTATCAATAAATGCAAACACAAACATAAAAATTCAACATGCACTTTTAAACCTCAAATAACATAATTGAAATGTGTGATTTCAATGTAAAACCTTAGAAATATACATCAACCTTGATAATAATACAATCATTGCATCCTTTTCCATAATGAAATTTTCCCTTTATCATCTATCACTTGTCTTGAATGGGATGTTTCCTTCACTAAACTAGACATGATCCAATCCATATTTTAGTCTTTTACACATTTTGGCAAGAGGTAACATTTTTGTGTGTTAGTTGATGGTTTCTTGTCTATTTATTTGGATTAACTTTTTGATCTTTTGATTTTCCTTTTGGTCTATACTATTCATAATCAAGGTCTCCATGATCATTTCATATCATGGTGTGCTTTGAATAGTATACATTGGGAAAGATCGATTATTTTGTGTGTCATGTTTGATGGTTGTTATCTCATTAGATCCACCAAGTTTAGGTACCTTGTGATGTGTAGGGAACTCCTTATGTATGTTGGTTGTATCATCATGGATCCACCAAGAGTGTCATATGCCTTGTAAGTGGTGGGGTATCCTCTTGCTTGTTGTTTTCTCAAGAGTAATTTCATGCACTGAATACATTTTCATCTTGGTATTATATACCTTGGTGCATAACATGCATTTCTATATCAAATAAAGGTTGCTAAACTCAAAGATAGAGCAACACATCCATCATCACCATTTCATACATAATCACGTTTCTTGGATTTTTTCTTCATTTTCCATTTTTCATTCAAAAAAAATCTTCACATCTATTCTTTTGATAGCTCTCCCATACATTTTTTGTATGGATAGTTGGTTGAGGGGGCATTATTAATTATCTCACTTTTCTAAATCTCCACTTCTTACCTAATTGGAGCATATCATAATTTTCTTCTTAGCAACTTTTATTTTCTTTGAAACTGTCACTTCAAACATTATTTCAAAGAGGGGTAGAATATAGACACTAAAATTTTTGCCTAATTTTCAAACACAGGTTATCATCATATTATCCATTAAATAACATTTAACATAGTATTAATTAATCATCATTACATTTACCATTTACCATTTATCATATTTATTATTTATCTCATAATTAATCATTTATTATCAATTATCATTTATTAATTAATTATTATCTTATCCTCATCCATCTATTTGATTGTTTTATAAAAATCTATAAATACCCCCACTCCTTCATCATTTTGACAATCAAGTCTTTATGAAAACCCACTTTTTTGAAATCCATTATCCATAAAATGCAGTGTTATGTTGTTGAGTCGCATCCATATCTATTCATGATCAAGTTGCTACAAGGAAAATATTGAGGTTTGCAATGAGATTGGTAAATAAGACTTCATTTGTTCATGTATTCAAATTCTTATTTTTCTTCCTTTCCATTTTTATTGTATAAAATATTCTATGAATAAATATAGTAGGCTTATTAGTTATAATCTCTTAAGTTCAAATTGAAAACAAATTAACTCCCTATTTATAGTGAACAAGAATTTCCCAGCTACACCTTTGATACTCTTGGATCTAGGATCACATCTTTTGTACTCCCATTCTAGCAATTTAGGGAAAATAAAATTATTCAGAACTATAATATTTCCCAAGTCAAAATTTGACATATTTCATATGGGGACAACACTAAGAGACATATTGAAAAAGACCTCAAACAAGTCCACCCCATTCTTAAATGTTATAGATTTTGTGGTGAATTTTGGAATCTTGGTTGTGGTTAATGAGGAAACCTTTTCCCAACGGTTTATTAAATCTCTTAAATTCCCAAGGGAATAGTTTAGCTAAGTCCTAGATAAATAAGTTATATATAAATTAGATTAATTGATAAGGGAAAAAACATAAACCTTAGGTAACAAGTCTCATAATTGTTATTGTTAACTTCGTCTATTTCCTATTTATGATACCATTTAGATATTTCCAAAAAATTATGATATATTTTAAGCACTAGACTTGATAAATGATTGTTTGATAAATAATTGTATGTTTAGATAATTATTTTTGAAATATGATAGTATAATTATGAATTATGGTAATTATAATATATAAGTGTCTTGAAAAAAAATCTTTCATACAACAAAAGAAGCAGGTAACATGTAACAAAAAGACCATTATTGGCCTGCAATTACGAGAACAACTCTATGTAACTAAAGGATTGTGTACTTGCAACAAATAAGATATGACACTTATAACTAAGGGAACTTGCATTCATCAGAGCTATAATCTATAGATATGATATCAATTACTAGAGATACATTTTTCATAAAGAATAAGAAGAAACTCCATGACAATAGAAATGGATTTTTTTTTTATTGTATGAATTATTCCAATTGTTTAACATGCCAACAATCTTAGTTTTCAATCACGATTAGAAGAGTTACATTAGGATTCTATTTCTAAAGTTTCCTATTTTGTGTTTTTTTGATGAAATAATCCTCTTCCTATTCCTTGAGAATAAGTCAAAATGTATAATCTATGAGTCCAATTTGTCTAAAACAATTAGGATCAATTAGTTTATATCTTTTAGAATTTGTAGTGGGAGTGTAATGATGATGAACTTCAATATTTTGTATCTTTTCTTTTTGAACAATGATAAAAATAATTTTCTATCATATATTATCAAGTTGAATGTGAATGACAAATTGATTGATAATTCTACATATTAGAAGTGTAGCTACCCAAGAAAGGGCCAAATTGAGGTTACACTACAACTCTTTCATTAGTATTAGTGATTAATTAATTCAACATCTTAAGTTATATTATTTGTTAACTTTCGAGTAGTTCATAAAATGTCACTTGTAGCAATTACTAAATAATGTAATTTATAAAACCCATAGCACTAACACTATTTATAGGATAATTGTTGAAATTATTTTGAATTTTTTTTATATGAATTTAATTTTAGTGTAACAAGTTTAAAATTTTATACTCAAATACCTAAGAAACCCCCAAATACATTTAAACCATACATAAAGTACCAACATCATCCAAGAAGATAGGTCCCTAGTCTAACATTTAAGTATAATCCCTCATGGATGATAGTCACTTGACACATGATAGTTCAATCCATTGAGTTGAGTGCATGACTTAGCTACACCAGATTCATTAGTCAATAAGGAGGACATACACTAGGAACTCACAATTTAGGAATAAATTATAGCCCCTATTGTAAAGAGTAATAATAGTGATATATAATGTAGAGGATGTTGGTGTTTACAATTGATTGTTCAGGTTTCTCTAAGGATTAGCTAAATCCTATGCTTAAGAACCCTAGGTCAGTGGCCAACGAACAAGAGATATATTCTTATACTATTTCTCTTCTGCACTTTAGGGTCAACAAAACCAAGTTGCATTCCCCTATGCATAACATCATTTAAATTATATCAATATTTATAATGATGCCAAAAAAATTATAGTCTTCACACTGATATTCTAGAGGATGATCCTAATTGGCTAAATCATTTTCAAAATCCTCTATTAGCTCTATATTTGTTGACAATGTGGATTGAGCATGAAATGGTAAATTTTAATAAAATAAAATTTTAGTTGTTTGTGTTTGATTTTGCTTAGTTTTGTACCTTGTGAATAAATTTGGCCAGTGCCTTATCCATTATAGAGTCGAAAGATGAAATAAAACTCTCCCACAAAAAAACTAACTCTATGGCTTCTTAAAATCCTATTGCATTACATTGAGACACCAAAAAAAGAGACACTACCATTACCCTACTTACAATCCTTCTTGTAACAACAAGATCTTTAATGACTTAACTGAAAGCAATTTTAATCTATTTCTTGAATAGAAGCCAACAATTAAACATTCATGACAACAAGTGTGTAATGATAAACATGAATAATCCTTGATTATTGATATTCAAAAGAAGTTGTATTACGGTATTGAGACAATAGTAGATTGACTTATAATTTGAAGAAACAACATTGTTTGAGTTGTCTGTTGTCATTACAGAGCAAAATTACATCATCCCTTTTCTGAAACCTCAAAAGAATTTAACTATACAAAACTTAATTCTATACAGAGAATATAAAGACTAAGGATTCAAAATCCTTAAAATGAGGCTTATAATTCCATTTTATAAACACAAGGGAAGCAACAAGAAAAAATCCTCATTCACTGCTTAAGTCACAAAAAGACAAAATCTTAGGCAGTGACACTATACAAAAGAAAAAAACATTTATACATTGTAGATAGGTTGTTGAAAAAGTAGTTAGAGGACTCTAGGGTAGTTATTTTGGCGTGTGGATCTAATTTATTCAAAATTATTCTCTGCAGGCGATAGGACATCTCTAACATTACATTTTTGACATGCCCATGCAACAGTTATGTGTGACTAATGGAGGATGGAAACACAAATCAAATTGTTGAAATGTCACCCCCTTATCTTCATTATGCTTTGTTGATCTATCCTTAATATAGTACCAACTGATTTGAAAGCACTTTAGCCTAATCATACTTCTCAAAAATGTACAATTACTACTCCTATTTAGCACAAAAACTTTGACAAATTACACCTAAAATATTGTTAGCAAAATTAGATACTTTTCTTATTGGTTCCACTTGTGTTGTTTAAACCTTGAGAGATAAAAAGATCAAAATTATAGGGATGTCTGAGAACTATTAGGTACTCTGAATGCCATGTCATCATGTAAGATGGGAATTCTGATTTGGTTTTGATGACAAGATAGACATTTAAGTGCTTGTTAACTTGTTATATCTTTCATCCCGTTTTAAAAATTCTCTCTTGTGGCCATTGGAATCTAGTTATTTGATCTATGTTAGACAAATGACATAAATATTTTGCATCTAAGATGACATTGGTTTACTTACAAAAATCATGTAGACCATGCTCTGTATCAACTAACTTATCTACTGAGGTGTTAAGTAGATTAGTTTCAACATTTCTTCCATCACAAATGAAGAGTGTGAGAATATGCACCAATTCTTGGAAGCCTTCTTTCCATTCATCATATATTGTCAGCTCTCCACTCTCATTCACAATGCTAAGCATAATTTTTATTTCAATATTTTAAAAATGTTTAGGCCTAGTCTTTATGCGTAGTTCCACTTGAGCCATATGTGCCTTTATTTTTCCCACAAATTTTTACATATTCCAAGTGGGAAAATGTTACTAGGTGTATTATTTTTAAACCTTTCTCTCCTATAAATGCTTTCTAGAGTTGGAATTCTAGGGATCCATTTATTCATGATACTTGCCAATAACTCTTGATTTTAAACTACTTTGGCATGATAATTTTTCAAGTTTGTATAGGCAGTATGGGATTCCTCCAATATCCCCAAAAATTTCTCTACCCTGTCCCATAAAATAGTTGCTACAACATGGCTAATCTCATCATGTTGGGTGTTCTAAAAATTATTTACCTACTCTTCCAACCCTTTGACCTTATCATAAAGTTCTTGATTCTCCCTCATCAAATTGTCTACAATTCCTGATGATGAAGAACTTGCTACCTATGTGTTAGTTGAGGGAGGTGTTGTCTGAGTCTCTTGAATTTTTAATTTATTGTACTCTATAGTACTTGTGTCACATGATCTTTTATCAATTTACCATACTCACCTAGCAAATTTCTAGCCATTGCTTCACTAAATTTAGTAGTGTCAACCACTAATGAAGTAGCTTGGGGAGTAGTAGTGTTTGACACTCTCTTTATTATTAATCATCCTCTCATATCCTATACTGCCTCTACAATGTGAGGCTTATTATTTTTTGGAGCAAGGGCCCATATTTCTAGGGCTTCCCATTTAGGGTTGAACCCAAACCCTAAAAGTACCATCTCCACTTGCTCCTTTGAAGATAATATCTCTTCATCTTGCCTCCATATAGTATCAAGGTCTATTATTGATGCAATATCCCACTCAAGGAGAAATAGCAACCCGCCTTTACTATCCACCTACCCTCTTCAAGGGTAATATTCTTGACATGAAAATTGATTTCACTAAGAACCTTATTAGTGACCTCATATTGAGAATGATGTACACCTGTCTTTGCCTTATTTAGTCTCTCATGAAAATCCTCCCTCCTGGACCTAATGATAAAGTCCTTGAATTCCTTTGTTTTAATAAATTTATCATCAATGATGAATTGCATGGATTCCATGGCCCTTATGTCATTTACTTCATATCTTCCCATTGTTATATTTATGCCCAATCTACTTTGGGGCATCCTAAAACATTTTATTTGGGAGGAGAAGGCATTTTCTTAATTTACTTATTCTGTAGTTACCAAAATTTCTTCCTTCTCATCTGAGTCAAGAGGATAATAAACCAAGGATGGTTGATCAACTCTTCTCTTCTTATGTGGTTGTTCCATTCTAGGGGAATTTACAATGGGTGCTTGTGGAGGAGAAGGTGGGGTTGTATACAACTCCTTTTGGGATGCAAGCTCCCTTATTACAGGTGCTTTGGGCCTTCTAGTAAAAGCATAGATTGAGAGGTTTTTCCTTAGTTGATATGTATGCCTCTCTTCTAGAACTATAGCCCTCCCAATTATTTTATTAATTTTTTTTAGGACCATTTAGAAACTAGAAATAGGATCCTTAATCTCAGAACAAGCTCCTTGATAATTTGGGTTCCTTTTAATATTTACATCTTCAATTTTCCTAAAGGAAATCCACTTGATTTTCCTATCATTATCCTTCTTGTCATTAATGCAATTCCTCATCACATCCTTACCAAAATGAAATTGGTGAAGGAATTTTGACCTTCTTTTATACTCAATCTAACCTAATTGATGAATCCTTAAGGGTCAAATTAGCTTGACATTTTGTGGGCCATTCTATATACTTGCAACATTGGGTATAATGAGTCCAAACCCTCTCTAATAATAGTAAAATATGAAAATAATGTTAGGAAAGGGAAGACGGATCCCTTTTTCTATCCTTTTAAAAGAGCATTATTAGACTCACTCAATTGCTAAATTATTTCCAAAAATTCCAGCATGGTAGGCACATACCTTGGCAATATATGTGGTCCCATAGAGCACCCATATACTCTTATCATTGTGGAATTAACATGGAGATACTAATCTCCCCAATTATGTTACACACCAAATTTTGGTACTTTGTCCTTTGGTATTAGGAAATCCAATATTTCCTTTTGTAGTCTATCATCTCTGACCCCCAGATGTGTGAGAACCCTCTTAACAAAATAATTTTCAAAAATTACAAAATCAGAGGCATCACAATACTTGTCCTATACATGGGTCCAACATTGGACTAGAAGAAAATCACCCTTATCATCCATCATGTGGACCTGCAAGGCCTTATCCTACTTTTTACTTCCCTTATATAAAAAAAATTGGCATAAGAGGGAATAACACTTGAAATTAACTATTTTATTGTTCCTCCTAATTTCCACCAACTAATGGTGGACGTCATTTGAGATGAATGTAGAAAAGTCAAATTCAATATTGACCAAGGGGTTTTGGATGTTTATAGCCATGTACATAAGAGGTATTGGCATCCTGGTCCTAGAATCACCCCTAAAAACTTGACATAGTTCATAATAGGTTTTGGTGAAGTAGTCTTCAAATTTATCTAGGTCAAAAGGCTCTACTTTATTTATAGGGATTCTCATTAATTTCTTGTCAAAACCCTTCAATTTATGCCTTGGGAGCCAATGTACCCTATAGTTGTTCTTGTTGACATTTTTGTTTGAATAAGTCAAAATCTATGACCTTGTTGGCAACTAATTTTAACTAAAAAACCTAAAAAATGGAGACTTTGTCAATTCATACTAGTTCCTCTCTATTGGTTGCACTAATTGAGTTGAACACCCAAAATAATAAGAGGGGGATGAATCAGTATTCTCTTAAACCATTCACACATTAAATATCCGATCACCAAAGCATATTCAACTGTAATGAAGAAAGAAAGCATGAAACATTCACAACATCACATAACACATGAACACCGAGATTTTTATGTGGAAAACCCAAAATGATAAAAACCACGATGAGGATTAGCCCACAATATATTATAACCAGTTATAGTATATTTACATAAGTGCTCACTATAGGTGGACTCACTTTCCAAGTAGAATCACTACCCACAACAAAAAAGATAGAAGAGAGATGGTGGCTCACAACCTATTTTGAACTATTACAATTACATCTGTCATATTTATGAAATACAATTCCAATGAAGCTCAATAAATGTAATTTGCACACTTCATCTAATTTATATTTAACACTATGACTTTATTTTCATTCACATCACTTTATTTCTTCAACTCAACATTCACAACTTAAATTCAAACTGCTCTACATTATATTCATAATACATACATTCAACCCTTTTTAAAACATCAAAAAAGATCTAACATATATATCTGCATCAAGTGCAATATCAATTAGGTTGACCTAATTAGATATAACACCCAAATCATAACTTGTTGGCTCAAAAAAATCTCATCCAAACTACACACCACAATCCAAATCTCAAAACAACTTGAAATAGGTCAACATGGACCTATAATTGTTGGGGATACGGGATAGGTTTGTCATCATAGAACACATCTAAGACAACAATGCCTTAGTGATTTTCATTTCTTCAAATTATATCAAAGACACAAACTATGCCATAAAGCAGAAACAGGCACAGTGGGTCCCCCATTGATTTTTATGAGAAAAGTAAATGCTTAACCAATAAAAGATTCAACACAAGTATGGATTCAAGATAGCAGAATCTAACAATATGAAAAAACAAACATATGGACACAAAGATTTACGTGGGGGAAACCTTTTCAGGTAAAAAACCCCACCCTCCAAAACACTCATCTCACATGTATTATTCAGTAACAAAATAGTTACAATACAAACACAGAGCTATGCTCTTCAGGAGATTACATCTTGTCCATCTGGAGAAAGTAGGCAACACAAAAATACAGAAGCTTCACACAGTTACAATGTCTTCAAAAGACATACTATGTAGATTCCCTTTTGCTCCTCAGTTGACTGTCATAGCCAGCCTCACGACCAACCCAGCCTCAAGGCATCTCAGGTTCACATCTTCGCAGAACTGAGAGACAAAGTGTTCACGGTGAAGACTACTCGAACACTCTATGTCTCTCACTCTATTCACTCATACACATCTACCGTGCACACAAGATTACTTGTATAATCTCATATTGCATGCTTACCTGTTCTACCTGTCCAAGCCATCAACTGTCATTAGGATATTTACCGATAGATCTTCTTGCATCGGGCCGCCCAGGCATTCAATTCCTTGCCTAAATCAGGTCCTATCTCCAGTTGAAAACTCGACCTGCAATAACTATCATAAACTATTTTGGCTTCTAGCCAATCAACATCCTGACGTTGAGCCACGTTTCACCTTTCCATTCATTCGCTACGTTGACCTTTGGTCAAACTCGGTCAAGCCCAGTTAGCCAAGCTTCGAGCTCACCTTTGTCTTCCACTGCACTACCGCTTCGAGTCAAAACACCCACCGTAGTATGGCTGTGAGCCCAAGTTGACCCTCGGCCTCCAACCGTGCTACCGCCAAGCTCAAACAACCCAACCACAATATTATGGTGAGCTCACCCGAGCTCACCCAGACATTACCTACACTATCGTCGAGCTCAACGAACCACCCCACGATGTGGCAGTGAGCCCACCCGAGCTCTATCTCTGTCCGCCCCGCGCTACCGGGCCTCGACCACCAGACAACCGCGGCAAGGTACAACCGCGACAAGGTGGTGATTGCTAGCCCAGATTGCTGATGGTCAACTGTGCTTCCACGGGGACTACCAGGCCACCCCGTGGTAGGGTGGTGATCGCTAGGTAGACCGCCAACGGTCTTACCGTGGCCACCACGGTGAGACTTCTCACCACCCACGGTAAGGCGGTAATCGCTTTCGCTAACCACCAACCACCCACCGCAGCCATTGTGGCTTCCTCGAGCACCGTCCACGGTAAGGCGGTAACTGTCACTAGACCGCCACCCTTCAACCGCCAACTACTACCATGCCACCACGCCACCAACGAGCAACCTCCACGGTAAGGCTGTAAGGCCTTGCTCCGCCAACACACCGCCAACTGTGCTACCTCGCCACCTTTGAGCAACCCTTGTGGTGTGGCGGTAACTGCCACGCCAACTGTTGCCGCTCACCGTGCGACCGCCAGTCCAGAAGAAGATTGTCACGGTAAGGTGGTAACATTTCCCAACCACTAGACCAAGCAAGGTTGCTCGTAGTAAAGCGGTAAACCACACAACCGCGCCACCAATGAGATCTTGCAGCGGTATGGCGGTAAAGGCCAAAAATAGGGCTCCAAGGAAAAGTAGAAGTCCAAGCCAGGAAGATGAGGCATAACTTTCCAACAATCTCCCACTTGACAAAGTCTTACTGGACTCCTCTAAAAAATGTGAACAAGGACCACCACCATGCTTTCATCCTCTAACCAAGACACTTGCAACGACATTCAAAAAAATTATCCACCATCTCAGGCTACAACTCTGAACATCCAACACAGGAAGAAGGAACAAGCCAAGGCGTATATTCACCAGTCTCTGGAACATAAGCATCAAATCCTTTAGGTGACAAAGGCACCACAACAACAACAACAAAGCACAACGTAGACACATAATGAGAAACATTCTCCAAAACAAGATAAACTGAAACAGCTAGAACAACACCCATCAAATTGACTGCCCTCATCCAACTAATCAAACCCATGCGACTGAAAACTAGCACCCACAGCTTATGCTATTACATCCAATCACCCATACCTCAAAAGGTATGCTCATTAGTAAACTCATGCCATCACACAACCAACCCATCAATAACAAATACAAGCACCATGTGTAAACCAGTCAAATGACCAAACACGTTCAGGTACTCCCATTGCAAAGGTACTATCCAAATGAATGAAAACAAAGCACCATCACACATGATTTAGGAATACCAAGTCCACCAAACTTTGCACATAGAAAAGAGTAACCATGTAGTTACGAGGAACACCCACACTGATATGCCCAACCTGCAACCTCCTACTGCAAGAAGCATTTATCTCAAGAGTCTCGCACATTCTTCCAAGGTTCCATCTCTGACTGAAGAAGGAAACACCATGGCTCCACATACATCTAAAGTCATATGAACATTCAAGAAGAAAAGACCAGAATAGAGAAAAAACAACAAATCATAACATGTAGCATCCTTCTACATACACTTCTAAATGCCAGCTGTGTCAAGAATGATCTTCTTCACATCCCAAGGGAAAAGCCTTAACAACATCTAATAGATTCCATGAATGTCAGCATCTCAAAAGAAGATCGGACTAACCCATAGAAACATCTCCTATCAGTCCTCAAAAGCACAAGGATATACACTATGTTGTCCACCTTTCATTATGAATCCTCCAGAATTTTAAAACAACAACTCAAGATTCATATCCATGAGAGGTAAAGCATATCACATATTTGAAAGCTATAATGGTAAAATACCTTTCAAATAAAATTCACTACCGAGCAGACCAAGAGAAAAGAGATACTCCTCCAAGATATACAAGCCACCATGACTTACCCAAGAGCATTCTCCTCACTAGTCTCTGTTGAACTCGTGCTGAACCAAGGTGTAGGATACTCAGACTTTCAACTATAAACAACAACATTCTCAAAAGAATTTCAGCCTCACCTTATTCTTCATGCATCCATGAGCACCAACAACCTGTCATTTCATGCTAACTTCAATCTGCATTACTGCACCTAACATGAAGACCTCCAGCATATGACCAAGGTACTCAAAACTTAAAGAAACCCCAAACCACTATCAAAGCTCCAAACCAGTTGAACATGAACTTATCATGACACCATGATCTTACACATCCCCATTAGGAGATACCATGCTTCAAGTGAACTATCCATGGTCTCAAGAGCAAAGCAACATGCCAAAACTCTAATGCATAAGCAAGAGTACACATGACATCAAGCAAACAAACTCTAAATCAACATCACCTATCAAGAACCACTGACATCTCAGCCAAAGACTTCCAAGGTGCTTCATGGCTCCAAGATGTTGCACACCTTCAAATAGTGACCATGCAGATGCAAAAGAACTCTTCTACAACAACATGATCAAAGAGTCCCACCAGAAGCATTTGCAACACCAAAGAATAACATTCACTAGCAAATGATGAATCCACAGTCACTGTTAAAGCTCCCACTGAACCGTGACACCAAGATTTACAAGCATCATGACCGACCATCTATTGATCTGAACAACCTCTAGGTACAATCGACAACATGTCCATCAGACAACAATGTTGAACAACACCAAGATTACCAGATCACACAGACCACACCATCACTGTCAAAAGCTTACACAAGCCAGTGTACCAAGCTCTCCATGACATCGTGCTATAGGTCCCCATAGTCGACTATTCAGGTACTCAACTGCCATTCCTCCTCTCATGTCAAAACAACCATGCCAATGCACAAGTGACCACAGACAAGGTCAGCTAACAGATCTGCACCACATTGTTACAACCTCGTGGATATTGATAGTCCAGATCCGAGTTGTCTCACAAAAAACATGTAGGTAAGGACAACCCACAACATTGCACAACTCGTGGATGCAACCAATGAAACTTGCAAATCTATCATCGCACTGGAAACTGCAAAACTGAGATCATCAAAGAGAACAGCCAAAGTAGATAAACATGACTCAAACACCAGATCAGCAATAGATCTGATTTGCCAGTCACGTCCACAATTCAAGCACCATAGTCTAGGAAACCAACAAAGCAAACACCACAAGAATGCTGAATGGAAAAAACAAATACCAACATTCCCATGCAGAGAAGACATTACACCTCCTCAAAACATGTCAAACTGCAACTATCTCATCCAGTCACACCCCAGAAGCCAAGATCTAGAAAACTAGCTGAATAGCAGCTCCACAAACCACAAGTTTTCCTTGACCGTGTAAAACTTGTAAAACCACAGTGTTTATAAAACACTCATGCACCTCCATATTCACTGCTCATTTGGATGACCCAAGAGTCTGCACATAACCAGCATGGTTAACCAGAACAATGAAAAACATGAATATGCATCATAGACTTTTTAGGGAAATCTACAAAAAGCCTTCAGAGCCAAAGACATGAAACTGAAACATGCGAGTGCAAGATATAGGTAAGCAGGAACAATAGGTCTGTTCCAAACCAGTTCCAAAACCACAACCATGCACAAGCATACGGGAGAGCTAGGCTATACAGAAGTTACAGACCACCCAGATCATCTTCATAGCCTTCATGCAATCGGAGCAACAAAGAAAACTGCCTTCAGTGCTAAGTTAGAACACCCAACACAAGCATACTACTCCATGGCTGAACAACAACACAAGCAACTCCATACCGCCAGGGAGCCTCTCACACATACACCCAGAATGAAACCACACACTGCTGCAAAACAACCATAAGCATATCTCATGCCCCTTACATCAGGATCATTTGCTGCCAGACAAGAGCCTCAGACCACATCGCCACAATATGATCAACTCTAGTCTTCTCTAGCATCTTTCAAGTTGCGTGTTGAATCAACGAAGCACAAACTTCCACTCATCGAAGGATCAAACAACAACAGATTCCTCCAGATTTCCCCAAGCTTGCCAGGCTAAGAAATTTTCACAGGAGAAATACCCAGAACTTCAGTAATCAAGAGAAGGCTTTGACACCACTTGTTGGTATCATCAAGCCTTGACCTCCCTTAACCAACTCTGATACCACTTATTGGGGATACGAGATGGGTCTATCATCATAGAACACGTCTAAGACAACAAAGCCTTAGTGATTTTCATTTCTTCAAATCACATCAAAGACACAAACTATGCCATAAAGCAGAAATATGCATAGTGGATCCCCATTGATCTTTCTAAGAAAAGTAAATGCTTAACCAATAATAGATTCAACACAAGTATAGATTCAAGATAGTAGAATCTAACAACATGAAAAGACAAACATATGGACAAAAAGATTTACGTGGGGAAAACCTTTTCAGGTAAAAAACCCCACCCTCCAAAACACTCAGCTCACTTGTATTATTCAGTAACAAAACAGTTACAATACAAACATAGAGCTATGCTCTTCAGGAGATTACATCTTGTCCATCTGGAGAAAGCAGGCAACACAAAAATACAAAAGCTTCACATAGTTAAAATGTATTCAAAAGACATACTATGTAGATTCCCTTCAGGTCCTCAGTTGACTGTCATAGCCAACCTCACGGCCAACCCAGGTTCACATCTTCACAGAATTGAGAGACAAAGTGTTCACGGTGAAGACCGCTCGAACACTCTCTACCTCTCACTCTATTCGCTCATACACATCTACCATGCACACGAGATTACTTGTATTATCTCATACCGTGTGCTTACTTGTTCTGCCTATCTAAGCCATCAACTGTCATCAGGATATTCACTGACAGATCTTCTTGCATTGGGCCACCTAGGCATTCAATTCGTTGCCTAAATAGGGTCCTGTCTCCAATTGAAAACTCGGCCTGCAATAACTGTCATAAATTGTTTTGGTTTCTAGCCAATCAACATCCTGACGTTGAGCCACGTGTCACCTTTCCATTCATTCGCTGCACTGACCTCTGGTCAAACTCAGTCAACCCTAGTCGATCGAGCTCTGAGCTCACCTCTGTCTTCCACCGCACTACCGCTTCGAGTCCAAACACCCACCGCGGTATGGTGGTGAGCCCAAGTCGACCCTCGGCCTCCAACTGTGCTACCTTTGAGCTCAAACAACCTGGCCACAGTATTACGGTGAGCTCACCCAAGCTCACCCAAACATTATCCGCGCTACCACCGAGCTTAACAAGCCACCCCATGGTGTGGCGGTGAGCCCACTCAAGCTCTATCTCTGTCCGTCCTGCGCTACCGGGCCCTGACCGCTAGACAACAGTGACCACCAACCCAAATTGCTGACAGTCAACCGCGCTACTGCGGGGGCCACCAGGCGACCTTGCGGTAGGGCGGTGACCGCTAGGCAGACCGCCAATGGTCTTACCGTGGCCACCGTGGTGAGACTTCTCACCGCGCACGATAAGGCAGTAATGAATTTCGGTGACCGCCAGCCATCCATCGTAGCCACCGCTGCTTCCCTGAGCACCGTCCGTGGTAAGGCGGTAACCATCACTAGATCGTCGCCATTCAACCGCCAACTGCTACCGCGCCACCAACAAGCAACCTCCACGGTAAGGCGGTAAGGCCTTGCTTCGCCAACGCACCGCCAAAAGTGCTACCTTGCCACCTCCGAGCAACCCCTGTAGTGTGGCGGTAACCACCATACCAATTGTTGCCACTCACCACACCACCGCCAGTCCAGAAGAAGACCATCCCGGTAAGGTGGTAACACCACCCAACCGCTAGACCAAGCAAGGTGGCCCACAGTAAAGTGGTAAACCGCACAACCACGCCACCAAGGAAAGCTTGCAACGGTATGGCGGTATTGGCTAGAAACAGGGCTCCTAGGAAAAGTAGAAGTCCAAGCCAAGAAGATGAGGCATAACTTTCCAACAATAATTGATCCCACATAAGACTACAATACTTATTTATCCTTCACATACCTTCAAACATATTATGTCAGCACCACATAAGACCTAATAGTAAAATACTTCAACTATGTATCCACATCTTGACAAGTGGACCTTAAAACTCAATTCCAACTTTAATTCATACTCTACTACCATCTGGCAACTTATCTTCAAAAGTGTAAAGTCATAAATTCATCTGCAAAGACGTGCAAAATCTCCCATACAACTGTACTGTACAAAAAATAGCTTTAATTTCCAGGTCGAACATTTGTAACTCATATCTCTCAAACCACTTGTCAAAACATGATGAAATCTTGGAATTAGATACATCTAACATCCACCAAAATAATGTTAGAAGCGTAGAGTGAAACCTTTAGTTGCAGAGTGGTGCAGACCCAAAAATAATCGCTCTATAACACTATATAAGAAGAATTGACACTTAGTCAATTTATTACACAACTAATATCTCTAGATGAAACCAATTGATAAAAATGTCTTCCTCAACACCTTAAAACCTGTTAGAACTAATCAATATGGTTTGCAATGAAAATCTTCATAAAGTTACAATGTTGACACTAATGACAACACTGCACCACATCATTATGTACCTTCCATGTTCATGTTGCCAAATAACATCATCAATGGAATTATTCCAAAAATATCCCCCTTTGTCATTAATGGCAATCTACCAAAATCTCCAAAAAATTTCCCCCTTTCACATCAAGGGAAAAGGGCACCTATATAGTAGTTATGACTTCCACCAAAAACTCCCCCTGAGAAATGTAAGCATATATACAAACTGTAAACATGGATTGAATCCCCTTGAGTCATGTATCAGAGCAAAAACCCTAAAACTATACTTGGAAATAACACTATAAAGTTCACATACGCATAAGGAATCTAAACTGAAATACTATAAATGCATAAAGAGATAAGAAATAAGTCAACTCGAGTTGGTTGATGCCTACAATTTCTTCAAATGGTCTTGCCAAGCTTACCTTCCATCTTCCCATTTTCTCTTAGCTTCCGCAAGCAATCTACATTGTGTTTCAAATTCCAGTAATAACTCTTCTCCCTCTTTTGGAGTTCCAGGTACCAAATTCATCTTCTTGGCTTTGTTTGCACTCAAAATATCTTTTGAAACAAGTATAAATTTGGGATTGACTAGATTCCTGATTTCTCCAAAATGCAGGATGATGTTCTCTTTCTATGCTTGCAGTTGAATAATTTCTTATGCATATCTTCTATTACACTCCTTATCTCTCTAGTTAGATCAATCATCGGATCATAGGCACTTGAGGTGGTATTGATTTGAGATTCAATATAAGTCCATCTCCTTCCTTATGCTTTGTGTGGCTCTAGGCCACTTCATATCATACTGATATAGAGCCTTCACCCCATCAATGCACCCTTCAACATCCTTCAACAATTATTAAAACTTATGTGAAAAGGCACATTTATTAGTCATTTCTAACATTCTCTTATCATTTATTCTTTTCTCAACCTCTTTTTTTGCTTTTTCTTTTAGTTTGAAGGCATATACTTTAAATGGATCAATTGGCAGTTTGAGATTTTCTCCACCGGATAGTGATGTGTCAAAATTTGAGCTAGGTATGGTCTCTTGAAGTGATTTTACTACTTCCTCCATTATTTACCCACTTATTTGGTACGTTTCAATAATTTATTTCCTTGTAGATGCATGAAACACATCTCCCATTTGTAGCTTGTGGATGGGAGAGATCTTATCCAGATCCACACTGCCTTGCTACATTAGGAATTGCAGTAGCTATGAAGACACAATAGGTTGGAACTTGGGTTGTATACTCAAAATATTCTTCAAGGAATATCTGGAGGAGCCGACAAATTCAGAGGAGTAACATCTTCTTGTACTAGAGGAGGAGTGATGGTATTTTTCTTTGCAATGTCTTCTTCGATCACTGCTTCCTCAACATTTCTTTGTCATATCCTCCACTTTTGGAGGTGTGTTGTCTTATGCAGATTCTTCATTTGAATCATGATCATTTTGAGCATCATCTGTCTACACCTCTTCTTTAATGTTTGGTTTTGGAGCAGGGGTCTCCACATTCACTTCTTCCTTATTATCTGGTATCATCCCCGATTTTTGTGCTATCTCTTCTACTTTGTCATTGATTTGCTTTATGATTCTTTCAAGATCACTTTTATCTTTTCCCATTAAGGGTTTCCACCCTTTCCTTAGTCCTTAGCTCCTTGCTAAATACTGTAGCCAATGTGGCTCCATCATCCTTAGATAGAGGAGCACTCACTCTTTCCAATGCTTCTTCTTTTTTCACTTCTTGCCTTCTTTCCAACAAAATGTTTCATAAGTCAGGAATTTGTTTCTTGATGTTCCTCATATCCACCTCAATAACAACAATGTACTTGATAATAACTTCAATTCTGGTGTAAGGCCCTGCCCTTTTATTCAATAATAGAACACACTTTATCCGCACCATGGGTATGTTTATTAAGTGATAATCAGAATGATGTTTATAGGTATGCAATTTAAAAAGTATGGATTGGGTGATAGAAATAAATGTAGAACAAGTGTACTAGACAAAATGATATATTAATACACATGGTAAGTATTAAACGGGGAAATTAAATAAAATTGATTCATGATTATAATATCATTATGATATGTAATGTGTAAAAGGGCGTGACATTAGTATTGAGTAATAGGCTTCAAAGATAATATATGATAATGTGCATAGTAGTGGAAAACCAAAAAAAACAAGATAATGATAATGAGGTGCACGTATATAGTGATTATGAACAATGAGTAAAATATAAAAGAAATTGTCATTTTTGAGTTGCATGATTGTGTACAATACAAATAACATAATATAAAATTATAAATGAAAAATAAAATAAAATAAATAAATAGGATAAATCTTACTTTAACAAGATCTCACATTCGTGGGGCTTTAGAGAGGCATTGGCTTGTAAAATATAGAGACCTAAAATTGTGACCACTATTAACTATCAGTACCATTCCTATAAGTATAATGAAGTCTCAAAACTTTCAATAATAATCCATTAACCTTCCCTCATTTACAAGTAACAATCATATTTATTGGTGGCTCTTCAAGTGAGAAGGAATATTTGGACAATGGTAGTTTCAACTATAAAAGGTGAAAATAGAGTGGAAATTTAACGGGGATACATCAATGTTGAGAGTAAAATAATACATGTCACATGGAAGGCTTTCATCGGTTACCATATGTTATGTTCTTGAGAGTTTAATAGGGGAAGATATCAAAGCATAAATTTCATAGTTGAGTAATTGAAGAGGGATCTATTACCAAATTCTCATCTTCATGTTTGGAAGTAGCCTAACTAATTTATAGTATCATGAATCAACTTAAGTAAGCCACTGCATGAGACTTGTTATCATTAGTGATATTAGGAGAGATAATATCTTAGTGTGCATTTTAATTTTACACCTCTCAAAAATTATGTATGGATACTAGTTTATTTGGTAAGTTCACTATTTAAATATAAGAGTTTACATTTAATCATAATATAGTGTCACACCAATATGTTTTATTAACGTCTCAAGGAAATAAGCTCAATAAAAATGTTACAAGCCTATAATAATGTATTAAGTCATGCTTTGTGGGGCCACCCATGTGGCATCACATGATTTGTTGCCTTTTGTATCTAATTGTTAGTGTAATTAATTATTTATTACACTAGCATAAGTTAACTTAGGTCTGCATTTAATCATTTAGTCCTAGGTTGCAAATCATAAATAATGATTGTTGAGATAAGTTTCCCTTCTAGAAGATGAGTTGTCTTTTCTAGAACTTATCTCTATCTTGTTATTATTCCCTAGGTAGTTAGTTAGGGTTTCATGTTGTCACATATAGTGTGATTTGAACACTTGGCAACATCTTATGCTTTTTAGGTTTTTATCTTGCCTATATAATTAGGCATATGTACTCTTATAAATTATCTAGATCATCATAATATAATCTCTTATTTGAATGCCATTATTTCATACTTTCTATGTGGTTGAATATTTATTCCTAGCAAAGGTCCTCCATTGAAGATTGAAGCTTCATCAGGGACATTATGCATCCATCATTCCAACATGGTATCAGAGCCATTCTAGTGAAGATTCATCCTAGGATCAAGAAATTTGGGCTAGAGAGATTCGTTGCAGGCTTGAAGGTTTCCATTATAGGCTACTTGAATCCACCTGGGGATCAAGCTAATTTCTGGAGCAGATTGAGCCAGATCCAAGCTCACCATTGTCTTTAGAAGGTCTCGAAACCCTAGGATCGCTTGTTCATTCATCAAATTTAGATACATCAACCCAGGAGCCATCATAGGTATTTTAGGGTTTGCAAAATCAATAGTACGATCCGTACAATTTGCAGTAAAAAATCACCCCTGTCAGTTGTCCTCTAAGGCAAAAAGTTTTTAGCCGTAGGCCATTTTTCTTTTTCAAAAAATTTAGGCTTATATCTATATTATTTTTGGCAAAAAAATTTTAATCAAGTTTTCAATAGTTTTTTGAATTTTTTTTGGAGCGACCTGCAATTTATTATCTGTTGGCATACATTTTACCTCCATTGACATAAAATAAAGTTTTTTAAAAAATCTGTAGATATTTTTTTTTTCTATGGTCGGCATATTATTCCTTCAGTCAGTTTGTTGGCACATATATTTGTGAAGTTTTTTTAATCATTTTTAAAATCAATTTTGAATTGCTTTATGCAATATTGAAAATTATATTTTGATTAGTTTCAATATTCACAAAGTATGCAGAATAGCTTTGTCAGCCACATTTATTTCATTGCAAGGGAGGTACATTCTGTCGGCTGCCTTGAATTCATTGTCGAAAGTTGTACAGGGGCTTGTCACATCAATTCAGGCTTGACTATTCATCGACCATCACCATTCAAAACCCGTTCACCAACCATCACCTCCATTTTCCGCCGGTGAGTTGTGTTGCCTATTCTATTCGCTAGTTGTTTTGCCACCGACGCCGCTAATTTCCATGATTCAAAATGTCATTCCTCAGATTAGATACCCCATGATGATATTGTTATGTAGGAGGTTGTTTATTTGGATTGCCTTGAATCTTTCGAAGAGGTTGACAAGGTTGCTTTAGATGATCCTTCTTCTTCATCAGAGACTATTGGTATCCCTTCACATTCAGTAATTCCTTGTTCATAATCATTGACTGAGGCTTCCATCATCATTCATTAGGACACATTCAATTTTACAGACTTGGTATCACATGAAGACTTTGTTTCAGGGATTATTGCTTTGGCTACTTCTATAGGTTTAGAGAACATTCTTGAGGGGATATCACTCCTCTATTTAGATTCTACTTTGGAGAGTTTTCTTGAGTCTGCACATCCCTTTGGCTCAACCTTGATTGGAGATCCTGAGACTATCTTTAAGGCACTTGGTTTCTCTTCAAATATTTCATGTATCAGACTTCCTCCCTCTTCATCAGAGTTTCTTCAACATCTACCATTGGATTGGATTCGGTCTTCTTTCAGTGGTTTTGGGGACACTTCATTATGGGGGGGCAATCAAGTCTC
Organism: Sequoiadendron giganteum; assembly: GCA_007115665.2. Classification (NCBI taxonomy): domain Eukaryota; kingdom Viridiplantae; phylum Streptophyta; class Pinopsida; order Cupressales; family Cupressaceae; genus Sequoiadendron; species Sequoiadendron giganteum. The sequence goes on along the minus strand of CM021100.1, from coordinate 685,880,369 downwards.
CATCTATTCCTTTGATGGAAGGATCATTGTATTACAGTCTTTGGATCTTGTTCAGCATCAGTTCCCTCATCGTCCTAATTTGTCACCTTCTACATTGATTGGGCATGTACCAGAGTTGATTGTGGCATCTTCATCTTCAATGACAAAGGAGACACATGGCAGTGTTCAGAGAAATCTTCAACATTCATATTCATCCTTCCTTCTTTCAATTCCTATCCGAAATGGGAAGCATCCCTACACTTGTAGTTGGTTTTGTTTCTTCCAAAAGGGAGACAAGTTGTTTGTCAACATTGGATCATGTTTTGTCTACATACACTTACCATTTTTGTAGGTTATCACATGTTCTGGAGGGGCTATATAGTCTCTCTATTTCCTCCCTATGGAGGGGCTATTGATTGTATTGTATCCTTATGACAAATGGTGTTCTTGGGGGGTATTTGGGAGTCCTCCATCCTTCCTCACTTATCTGCATTTCATTTGCCTTTTGGAGAGGGGTTTTCTTCCCACTGGGTTTTCCCCTTTTCTCCGTTTGTAGGAGATTAGTTGCATTTTCATATTCATTTGTAAATGGGTACCTAAAATGACCATCGTGTAGCCGGGACCCATCATCTTTGCATAATAATTGCATTTTTCATTTCCTCCCTAAGTTGCACTTATGGGGGGGTGTTAGTGTAATTAATTATTTATTACACTAGCATAAGTTAACTTAGGTCTGCATTTAATCATTTAGTCCTAGGTTGCAAATCATAAATAATGATTGTTGAGATAAGATTCCCTTCTAGAAGATGAGTTATCTTTTCTAGAACTTATCTCTATCTTGTTATCATTCCCTAGGTAGTTAGTTAGGGTTTCATGTTGTCACATATAGTGTGATTTGAACACTTGGCAACATCTTATGCTTTTTAGGTTTTGCTCTTGCCTATATAATCAAGCATATGCACTCTTGTAAATTATCTAGATCTTCATAATATAATCTCTTATTTGAATGCCATTATTTCATACTTTCTATGTGGTTGAATATTTCTTCCTGGCAAAGGTCCTCCATTGAAGACTGCAGCTTCATCAGGGACACTGTGCATCCATCATTCCAACACTAATGAGCATATTTTATTTGATTATTAGTAATAATCGTCAGTGCTAATAATATTGAAGTCATAAATAGTGATTTTTACTGTAAAATAATGGTCATTAATCTTATTAACGTTCTATCAACATTTAATTATTGAGTCATTTCTCCCGTTAGATGAAAAATAAAATTTTAATAAATTATTTAGTATAATCAAATAAATGTAATCTAGAACCAGAGAAATAAAATTTTACATAATAGAGTAGGGAATTGATAACTAAATCGAGATAAATTTTATAGTTTAATAAAAAAATAGAGGGGCTTATTTCTACTATTGATGATGAATAATTACCATAAATTTATTACAAACAAATTATCATTAACACAAAATTATCTACTTCAATATGATGAGTGTCTAATAATTTAGTTTGACACATAAAAAATCACAAACTTCATGTCACAAGTCTGGTACTGTCTGCATTCCCTAAGGGCAAATTGGCAACACCTAAAGCTAGATGGTGGAAGGGGTAAGTATGAGGATTTAATGTGTATTTGCTAATAATGAACAAAATCCTTGAGGGTGTGGTGAGTGCATAGTGCATTAAAAAAAATAGAAGATAAGTTAGTGTCAATAGGAAGTGAAGGTGTAATGATCTAAAATATCCTTGCAAAACCAGATTGCTAGTCTAATAAATGCATGTATAAAATATTATCAATCAATGGAATGCAAAGGAGAAATAATGAGAAAAGGAATGAGACTAGAACAGTCTCACCCATTGCTCTCCTCCATGACTCATTTCCATTGTACCTCCTCAAACTCGCTATTGATGATGGATGCCCTCAGATTTGTGAGCAAATTTTATAAGTCTAGCCCTAGCAAAGCTTTTGAAGGATTTAATAAAATAAACTATATGCCAGCTAGAAAGTTAATTCTATTATGCAAATTATTAAATATGCCTATGTGTGATATGAAAGATGCCAAACTGAGATAATAAAAAATAAATAATAGATTAAGTGATCGATCCGAAAATGAGATCAAGATTGCCATTTTATAGAACATGCAATCTTGAACGGATGAACAAGATGAGAGACTTGAGGAATGCCCTAGAATCAATGGTCAAGATTCAATAAGGCAACCCTCAATTAGGGTTAGGGCAAAATACCCATATGTGTGAATAAGATTTAATTAAATGAATTAAATCAAGACTGAACGTGACTGTTGAGATGAAATTAGTAAAAATCAGAAGACAAGAGGATGAGATATTAGAAAATCAGTAATTTTAGAAATTACTTGATTTGTAGAAGAATAATTCCATTTTGAATTAAATTAATTCAAAATATGGATTTTGTGAGATAAGAAGTAATTAATTTTTGGAATTAATTACTAAATGAAGAATCAGTTAAGTATGTGAGATATTTTTAAATGATTTGTTTTATTTAAAAATATATAAGTGTCACATGCCACAATTAAATAATTAAAATAATTATTTAATTTAGAAGAAGTAGTTAACTAATTAAATAAATTAATTGAATTTATTTAATTAAGAGGATTTAGGAATTAGTGACACATTAAATAAATATATTTTAAATATATTCATTTAATAATCAGGAAGACATTAATGATAATGATTAATTAAATAAATAAGATTTTATTTAATTGTAAGAAGACTTTAATCATTAGTGACATATTAAATAAATAAATAAGATTTATTTATTTAATAATCATGTAGAATGAGAGATTATGAATTATTTAATTAATAGTTGAATGTGGGTAAGAAACATAATTAAAATATTATAATCATGTTATGACGAAAGATGGTAAAACAGTGCTTGCAGGTCTTGATCATTTTTAGGTGTCTACAGAAGGAAATGGTTAAAAAAATACCATGAGTAGAAGACATTATGGTAGTAGATGTAAAGTTGCTAGATTGGGGGAGCTCATTGATGGCTGATATGCGGATTAGATGGCAGAACCACAAGAGGCATGGGCGCCCGAGAAGAGGGTATGGACCCCTTGTCCTTGGACATATGGAGGGGATTTAGGAGCAGGGAAACACTCTATTCAATTTGGGGTGGAAGGATGGAGATTGGCATGTTGGTAGGGCGATGCAAATTTTTTTTGAATATGGAGGTGATGGATTTGGACTTGCTTCCATTTGTAGCACAAATTATAGTTATTGGTGTCTCTCTGGGGTGCGAGATACATGGAATGATCTTTTATATGAAATATTGATTTCGAAAGGGCAATGGAGGTTGAACTCTGGACTTGGAAATTAGCAACACGAAGATTGTTTATCACATTCATTGTAAAATAAAATAACAAATGTTATTCAATGTATGAAATGCGTTTCAATATGTGGAAAGGGAAACTTTGTTCGAATTGCAGAGGATAAGGCAGTGTTCTGCAAAAGATCCATATTTCATGAATGGATGGGTAGGAAGTGCAAGCTGATGAAGCTATTGAGTTCTATGGAGATTTTGATGGTCAAATTCACAGGAGTTGGAGCTAAACCTGGACCTATCTATTGCACTGCTTGGACCAAGCTCTCAAAGTCTTGACTTCTAGCTGAAAATTCTGACAATTCCTCTAGACTATATGCTTTGATGGATGTCCACGCCTTGTTCCAAGAAGCCCCATTTTGGCATAGCCAAAGAGGATGCTGGAAAAGGCTGTGAAACTAGTGTATAACACACTTGAAATGAAATCTTGAGGTGAGTCACTTGGCACGGTCCCAGTGAGCTTTGTTTCTTTTGCTTGATGCATTGCCAAATGATTTCCTGTTTGGCATTCTATTGCATTCGAAAACAAATTTATTATGATATTTCTATCAGGATTCAACCGTGTAATTTTCGAGTCAATATCATAATTTGACATGCGGTGGAAGAAACCTCCTACTTAACAAATCTATTTTTATCTGTTAAATAAATGAATAAATATTAATACTTCTACTTGTTGCATGACAACTGTAACTCCTGCATCTATCAACCCTTTCTATCATGCATTGAGGGATGTCCATACCCTGTTTCAAAGCTCCTTGGGAAACACTATGAGTCTACTTTTACACTCCCCAATTGCATTTTCTTTAGGGTTTAAAAGCCCTTTTCAACAAATCCATTATGTGCATTTCTTGCAATAATTGCATTCCATGAGATCACATTTCTTTGAGGAATTCTATCAAATAGTTCATGTGCCTTGTCTATGCATTCACACTTTGCATTCAGGTCTAGCAGAGCATTGCTTATCTCCATAACCTATTTCAAGCACCCATTTTGGCATAGGCAGACAAAACACTGGCAAAAGCTAGGGAGAATAGATTTATACCTATCAACTACATTTTCTTGAAAGTTTCTAAAGCCTCTTCAATGAATCCATTTTTGTACATATCCTACAAATTATTACATTCCATGAGACCACATTTCTTTGAGGCATTCTGTCAAATAGATCACACACCTTGTCTATACTCTGCATTTTGCCTGCATGACTGGTAGCTACAATATCTGACAAAATTCTTCTATCCATTATGAGTCGATGGATGCCCATTCCCTTTACCAAAACTCCCATTTTGACATAGGCATCAAGGACACTGGCAAGGTTTATGAAATTTGGCTTTACACCTATCAATTGCATTTGCTTGAAAGTTTCTAAGCTTTTTTTTAACAACTCCACTTGCACATATCCTTCAATTGCAGCGTTCCATGAGACCACATTTCCTCAAGTCAACCTGTAGCTATGCACAGGCTTAGTCTATACTTTCACATTTTGCATACATGTCAACCAAGGTAGCTTCAACTTCAACGCTTGAAAAAATTCCTCTATCCTTATGCTTTGATTGATGTCTATACCATGTTCCAAAACCCCATTTTAGCATAGGCAGGGAAGATGTTGACAATTCAATTTTTTTTTGCATATCCAATGATATGAAAAGTAAGTCAAAATTATTCCATTAAATTTTGCTAACATATAATGACAGCGTTCAAGTCGTTAATATAGGTGAGTGGTAATGTGTGATTAGTTCTTTTAAATAAATGGAAGTTTTTGTGGGGGTAAATAAAGATTAGTATAATATCACATGTCATGAGTCTATAGGTTTAGATTATGCAAATGTAAAGTTATTTTATGGAAGTTTAAGAATAGTTGATTTTTAATGACATGTTCTATTTCTATTTATTTTGGTAAAATGGGAAACAAAAATAATATCTACATTTTTTTAAGTCTTATTTTCTTATTGTTTATCATTAATTGTGTGGATCAACAATAGTGAGCAGATTTGATGATCCTTTAAAAAATCTCAAGTATTAAAGAACTATAATTTTAAATGTGTGAGTTTAATATTCAACAATCTGGTTGTCCCATGAAGGGGTTTGGATCAACTATAAGATTCACCATGAGTTGATATAAAAAAAATAATTTAATCTAAAGAACATTTATTTTTATACTCAGTGTTGGCAACATAGTCATTTTCTATTCACTTAGGTGAAATATCAAATGATGATGACATGCACCTATGTATTCTTTTGTTCCTCTCCTAGTTATTCAATATGTGTCAATTACATAGGCCATTAACTTTAATAACTACTTAATGAATCAAGGGGTAAACATAAAAAAAGAAAAAAGTAAAGTAAAGTAAATATATGGAATTTTATAAAACACTTGGCTAGAGGTGTTTCAATATAATTGGTCAAGAATAAATGTGTGGGTAATCCACATGGGCTTGTAATATTAAAATCTATTGAAGTCTTGGAATGTATAATTGGTATCATGTTATGGATATTTTATCATTAGTTGCTATATATTATGCTTCAACTATCCTATGTTATTCACATACGTTTGATGAGTTATTGAGAGTATAGGTGCAACTTTCCATGATGATAGTTTTGTTAGAGATAAGTAATTTGAGTAAAATTGTTTTGTTTTAGTTTTATCTCCCTCCGAGTCCAATTTATGAGATGCATGTTGCGTAGTGGAATCGATTCTATAATATTCAAAGTGTATATAGTGGCCTTAAGGTATAGGTTTGTGTACTATTTCAACATGACCACAACTTCTTTGATAATGGAAAAATCCCTCACAAATTTGAATAGGAAAACAATGTGAAAGTGTGAAAGAACATATTAAAGGTTTTATTGAAAACTTTGTGAAGTTATTGTGGTAAAATAATGGAACTAAGGATTCATTTTTGGTAGCCCTTTACATGGTCAAAACATGGATTTACTAAAATAACCCTCATGTGATAATAAATGACTATGTAGAATTAAAATGTTTATCTGTTACCTAGTTCACAATTCATATCTAGTGCTATACATCATGATTGGAACATATTTAACTCTACATAATATTGGTTGGGTAGTACCATTTTGCATTGTGCTTTTGTATATAAAGAGTGGTTGTGAGGTATGGTGGTGGTGTTTCAAAATTATTGTGAAATCCTAGTAATGCGTGGCTTAATGTGTGGAGTTATAGTTGACTAAGTAGGCATGATTATGTAGCTTCGATTATGTGTTACAATGTTATATTTTAATTATATTTTAAATGGTGCAAATGAATAGTTAGAAAACTAAGAGTAAAATTTAGAATATAAGAGCGATGAAATGAACATCCAGTTGATTGAATAACCAAAAATAATGGAAGTAGAACTTAGTTCATTCTAGTCATTTTGTTTAAAATCCTTTCAATATCCTTCCTTGTGATGTACTAGTAGAATTAAAGATTTAGTCATTGGTCAGTCACCTTGTGGCCCTGGTTGAGCCAATATAAGGATTATGTCTATGCTCCATAGATCACTACTATGTCCTTAACTAGATTTCTTTTCCTATCCTCGACTTCACCTAAGTGGGTGGTAGTCGATTGTGAAATTTTCTGGGGTAATGGACCCTAGAAAGGGTTGTGTACCCACTATATATACTATTCAAATGAGTTAGAGCAACTCAAGCTGTCAAACTATGGTGCCTCTACAAAATATATACATTAGCAAGGCCATCAATCGATGAGCCCTCGAGGAATTAGGTCGAGCCCCTAGGACTGTTCTTTTGAGTCTTGTTTGGAATTTGTCATTCTCTCAGGGGTTGTAAACTACCCCTTGAATTGTAAAGCTTATCTTGGTGATTAGGTACTAATTACCTATTGGTCTTGCTTGTGCACCAAGTTTTGTAGATCTTGCAAACACAGGAAATAGGGAGTGAGAAGATTCCATTGCGATGGAATGCAAGAGGTGTCGAGTAGATAAGAGGTACATTTTGATGATCAAAAATAAGTAGATATTATTATTTAAAAAAGAAGAAGAAAGGAAACTAATAACCATATTTACTCTTAGCTAATGAGATTATCATCTATTGACTTAAGTACTATAGTATGTTAGTTTCTTCTAAAAAAAAATTATTTGCAAAATTAGTAAAGTTGTTATAGTTTTGTTAGGTTATTTAGAGTGTAGAATGTGGGCATTACAGATGGTGGCCCTATCCACCTCATCTATATCTGTGTATACATATGTAGTATCCCCCAACATATCATTCTATAAAATACTATTGAACAATACCTCTAATTTCATAGGTGAGTGAGGCCTTATCAGTTATGTTTGTTCTTTTCCTTTGCTTTCACCGAGAGTCTTCATCTTTTGACTTGTTTATTTTCCCTTTTTCTTCTCCTGTGATCCTTTCTTAGCATCTTCTTTCCTCATATGTACAACAAACATTTTCTTTTCTTCCTCTATCTCCTCTTCACTTTTAGTATCAATAATGTCATATCTTTTTATTTTGGCACTTGCTTCACTTTATGAAGCATCACTTCTTCTTCTCTGGACCAGTTGTGGTCCTTCTTATTCTATTTATTATTCTTCTTTTGCTACATTGATGCCTATACTATTCTCTCTCATTTCTAGACCCTTCGACAACACTTGAATCGGCCTTAGCTCTTTATTTTTCATACTGTACTCATTCCTTTGAAATGTCCATTTCCTTTGCATACACATCAATTATCTTATCGACATTCTTCTTGCTTATAGGTTTTCTTTGTTTCATGTGTACTTCCATAGAATTTTCTTCATATGTGTCGTACCTTGCTTTAGTTTAATCCTTCAAACTCTTCAACAAAATGTTAGCATAACTGGTTATTTCCTATTTATTGATTTCATATCCTAGTGTAGGGATCCATACTGTCCTTGGTTCCACTACTTCCATCATACACTCATTTTTTGACACTAGAAAAGTGATGTCATTTTATATTTCTCAACCATTTTTCTAGGTATCCTATCCCTTTCATGCATTCTATTTTGGAAAATATAAAAGAAAGTAGTAAGTGATTCATCTTGTGCCTTCCCATCTCCAAGCCCAATCATATGGTCTCTGATCTAATGGGAAATAGGTCTACCTCCAAGCTATGTCACATTCCGAGTTTTGGGTAGTTGCTTTAGAAAGTAGAAAAGTAAACATACCACAAAAGTCCCATACTTGAATACATATTTATTTTCCTTAGTTTTCTTTAAGTTCTCCATCAATTGTTGCCTATGAAACTCACAAAGATCATAGTTTGCACCATTTTCAACCATCACATATGCCACATTAATTGTGGTGGTAGATATTGAATTGTCCCTGTTTGTGAAGTAAATTTTATAGCCAATCATCATTTCTACATATCTCATAGCTAGATTTCTAATGGGATTCACTGCTAGAGCTCTTTTTTCATATGTAGCACCTGTATTCTCCATAACCACTTCATTCTTAATATATTTCAACATAGGAACTGGTTCGGTGGAGCATAGACTAGTAACCTCTCTTATCACTTCCTTAATTATCAACCCATGCATATCAATCCAAACAAACTTTAATCATGGATTTTGCTAAGTGTCATTCTAACCCATTTTCTATCAAAATAGAAATTAGGGAACCATTTCCATACATCAAGTTTCTTCATGACTATGTTTTTAAATTATGGCTTTAGGGAAAAGTCTTCTCTAGTAAGCTCATTAACCCACAATTACCCTAACTTAGAATGATCAAATTCTTCTATCTTCTCGTGAATGTAGATCTTAATATCCTCAATTGGTAAAAACCCATAAGGGATATGAGAGAATGTGCCTAACAGGTCATCTTCTATTGATTTCATAGGATACTTCTTGAATTTCAGTTGTAGTTTCTTTGTTACTTCTATAACCCTTAGTGTAGCCATTATGAAATAGATTTAAACTACTTTTCCAGCAAATTTCTTCGAAAACTAGGGTAAACAGATTTGTAAATATCTTTTGTTTCACTTACCAAACTAGGGTTTGGACAATCTGAGTTACAAATCACCTTGATACTTTGAATTCTTTCCTTGCTGCTTTGATCCTTCTTGAATACTTTTGTGAAATGAATTTGCCTTAGTGGAATCACTTACAATTTGTTGATTTCACCTAATTTTACATTGAATGCTTCAACTATAAAGCTGGAAACCCTTTATCTGTATGCACAATCAACTTTTGAAGCTCCACAAAATTCTGCATCATCATATTTTCTTCCATAATCTTCACCAATAGATCAAGCATGTTGATCTACATCACATATCTTCGGGTCGAGGCATCAACACCTCTTCTTTAGCAGGGGACAAAATATTTCCATTAAAGCTCCCCCTAAGCCATAGCTTTAGCTTAGTTTATGGAGGAAACATCTACACCAAAGGATGGTACAAATTATTCCTTGTATTCTATTGCTTCCTTCTTTCTGTAAATATTTTCCATTTCCTTCTTTGTTTATGCTAGAACAACCTTTTTAATTGGTTCATCCCTTTGTACCAGATTATCTTTCCTTGCATTTTTTTTGTTGCAAAACTTAGCAATATGTCTAGGTCTACTGCAATTGTGACATGCGACATTATTTTGAATAGTATTCCTTCCATTCACTCTAGATCTACATTGATTAGATTTGTTTCCAAATCTATAGCATGTATACCAATAGCCATTGAAAGATTGAATCATTCTATCATTGTTATAGACATTCATCATTTGATTTATGCATTCACTAGCTCTATGAAAAAATCTCTTGCATGTAAAACATTGACTAGTAAAGGATGGAGCATTCTAATTCATTATGCTTCTAATTTCCATTCCCTTATGTTCAAATTTATTGTAGGAATAAAAAAAACCATTAAAATATGGGCACCTTTGTGCATTTATTTGTCTAACGGATGGTCTTCTAGATTCATTCCTTTGATTTTCTATCTGCTTCCCATAGATCTTCTTGTCTTTAGTCTTCTTTGGTTCATTGATCTTCTTTTCTATATTTGAGCTTTCGCCTTTTTCAAATCCTAATCCTTCTTTGTCTTTGGAGCCTTTCTAATTTGTAATCATTTTATCAAGCCTAGTAGAACTCATCTTGAATTTGTCTTCATGGCTCCTTTCTTTCTCCAGATCTGATCTTAGATTTACCACTTCTTGTTCAAGCCTTATACACTCAACTAACTTGCTTTTTACCACTGCATTAAAATATTCCTCAATTCTTTTCTTTTCTTCAACTTGCACTTTTAGATCAGTGATGGTTCATTTGATTGCTTCAACTATTTACTGACTTCCTTACGCTTTTCTCTAAACTTCTTGATTTTCTCTTTGAATTTTCAGATGCATTCATTTGCTTCTTTGACATTTTCTTTCAGATCTATGTTTTCATCTTTAGTATTTTCAAGGTCTTCAAGGGCAACTTTGAGCTCTCCATCTTTGTCAAGCATGCAATCTTCTTCCACGAATCCAACTATTGGAATCTCTTCCGAAGGAATAGGAAACTTTCTATCAGCCATGTGTTCAACTTCCAAGACCTTCCCAAAGCGATTAATCTCCTTCCAAGAAACTAATCTCTAATACCAATTGTTGAACACCCAAAATACTGAGAGGGGGAGTGAATCGGTATTCTCTTAAACCATTTAAATATTAAAAATCCAATCACCAAAGCATATTCAATTGTAATAAAGAAAGAAAGAATGAAACATTCACAACATCACATAACACATGAACACCAATATTTTTACATGGAAAAATCAAAATGGGAAAAACCACGGTGAGGATTAGCTCACAATATATTATAACCAGTTATAGTATATTTACAGAAGTGCTCACTGCAGGTGGACTCACTACCCACAGAGAAAAATATAGAAGAGAGATGGTGGCTCACAACCCATTTTGAACTGTTACAATTGAATCTATCATATGCATGAAATATAGTTCCAATGAAGCTCAATAAACCGACACTTCATCTAATTTAGATTTAACACTTTGACTTTATCTTCATTCACATCACTTTATTCTTCAAATCAACATTCAAAACTTAAATTTAGATTGCTTTGCATTATATTCACAATACATACATTCATCCCTTTTTAAAACATCAAAAAGATCTATCATATATATTCACATCAAGTACAATATCTATTAGGTCAACCTAATTGATGTAACACTCAAATCATATCTTGTCGGCTCAAAACAATTTCATCCACACTACGTGCCACAATTCAAATCTTAAAACAACTTGAAATAGGCTAGTATGAACCTATAATTGATCCTGCATAAGACCACAATATTTATTTAGCCTTCACATACATTCAAACATACAAGGTCGACACTTCATAAGACCTAATAGCAAAATCCTTCAGCTATGTATCCACATCTCAACACGTGGACCTCAAAACTCGATGCCGACTTGAATTCATACTCTACTACCATCTAACAACTTATTTTCAAAAGAGAAAAGTCAAAAAATCATCCCCAGAGATGTGCGAAATCTCCCACACAATTGTATTATACAAAAAACAACTATAATTTCTAGGCCAAACTTCTGTAACTCATATCTCTCAAACCACTTGTCAAAACATGATGAAATCTTGGAATTAGATATTCTAACATCCACTAGAATAATGTTAGAAGCATAGAGTGAAACCTTCATTTATGGAGTGGTGTGAATCCAAAAATAATCGCTCTGTAACACTATATAAGCAAAATTGACACTTAGTCAATTTCCCACACAACTGATATCTCTGGATCAAGACAATTGACAAAAATGTCTTCCTCAACACCTTAAAACTTGTTAGAACTAATCAAAATGGTCTACAACCAAAATATTCATATAAGTTACAATTTCGACATCAATGATAAAACTGTAACACATTGTTATGTACCTTACATGCTCATGTTGCCAAACAACATCATTAATGACATTCTTCCAACAATCTCCCTAAAATTCCAACAAATTGTTCAAACATTTTCATCATAATTATTTGTAATTTTCCTTACCAGGACAACATCCATGAATACATTAGGGATAATTAATTTCCCTAAGTCATAGGTCGAAAAATTTGAAATTAGAACCCTAGATGCTCTTTTGTCATGCCAATAAGTAAACAGGCTCTAATTAAGCAATTGGATTTCGCATCTCTGCACTCACTTGCATTATCGATTAGACCAATCATTGCACTAGGGCCATGTGCATGGATATTTCTTCTCATAGAAATAGGGAGTTGCACAATTAGGTCTTTTTCAAAGGGCCTCTTTGAGAAGGAAGGTTGATCCTTTGATAGACTCATGGTCACAATTTATGCCTAAACTTAGGGTTTTATGTAGGGTTCTAAGGTTTTGATGCTTTCAGGTAGTAGATGTTATATACAATATCTATAATTATAATTTCAATGATTTTTTTAGACAAAGACTTACCTATTTTTTGCTTTCTAGAAACCCTAGGTTGATGCGAAAGCTTGCAAATTCATTCTCCAAGCTCGATGGATGCAAAGTGAAATGATTGCTAGGTCAAATTACAACATTTATAGAAGAAAAATTTGTAAATATTGAGGAATAATTAGTCATTTCTGCCATTACTCCTCATTTGTGTGAGAGTAGCTCATCCAGCTATCTGTTCACTAGGTTTGAATGTGAGTCATTGATCTTGTGATGAAAAGACAAGATCTGATGATCAATGATGACTTATACTGTTTGAAAATATTTGACATGTTTTGACAAATTTTCAACCAATAAAATTAATCCAAGTAGGATCAATTTTTCACTTCATCAAGGGTGGCCTATTGGGAAAAACTACTTGAAAGACAACTGTTGTCATCAAGTAACTCACATGGATGCATTCCACAATTTTGCAACATAAGAAAGAGAGTTGCTTTGAAGAACCCACAAACTTGCAGAATCCTCTAGAGAACATGCCACATATCACTATTTCATTACTCACCATCCTACCCCTTTTATAAAACCATCCACGAGAATAACTCAAATGAGCCCACATGTTCTTTTTTCGTGATTCCACTTTTGATAACTTTAACCTTTATAAAAGAACTCGCAGTGTAACGCCCCACCACAAGACCCTAGAGGACAACAAAATAAAAATACATAAAATGGTACAATTTTTTTAAAAGTAAAAAGCTATTAAAGATTACAAATGACCATTAAATCATATCCTTCCTAAGTCATCTAAGGTCTGTGACTAAGTCTATATCCAAATGGAGCTTCTTCTCCTCCAAACGTCACCATGTGGAAGCAAAACCTTGGAGATGCATGATAGCACACCTAGCCTTGATATTGCTACCATATGGATCCATAACAAAACACTTGTTCAGATCAAGTAGCCATGTCTCAACCTCCAAACCACAACCAGTCCCATCAAATGTAGGAGGATGAGATTTCAACAGATCTCTCATATGTCTAGCTAAAATTGCCTCTTGCTCTACAGTAACCTCCTTTCTCCTGAGAGACCTCTCCCTCTCCCTAACTATCAACTGCTCTCCCTGCGGTCTCAGACCAAGATGACCAAGAATCTCCTCAAGTAAGTGACACAACTGTGCACCCTCCAATTTCGGCTGATCCAGATTCTGATCTCCCCCTCCTTGATTATTCTGGGAACTTTGCTATTCCTCATGATCAAATTAGTGGGAACTTTGAGGGGGAGAGTCCTAGTGATTAACCCCATGGCCACCACCATGACCTCTATCATGTCCTCAACCATGACCCCTACCTCTAGGCATTATCTTACATAGACACCGCCAAAGACAAGTTCAGGGTGTTAGACAAGGTGAATAGGGAAAAAAATGTAAACTTCAGAATTCAACGCTACTAAGACAACCTAATGGGCTCATAATATACCTAGAGTACCCAGTGTTAGAACTTGGGCTCTGATACCATGTGTAACGCCCGGCCACAGGACCCTAGAGGACAACTCACTAACAACGCATAAAATGGTACAATTTATTTTAAAAGTAAAAGCGTATTAAAGATTGCAAATGAACGTTAAATCGTATCCTACCTAAGTCCTCTAAGCTCTGTGACTACGCTACCATAACCCATATTAACAAGAATTAAAAGTTCATAGCATTAAGTCATACCAACTAGCCTTATGAATTATCCATATCATGACATCAATAAAGTATAATAAACACCATCTAGTGAGCTAACATATACAATAGTCAACATCGTATTACTTGGTACAAAGTGAATCTAACATTCAATTTACAAGAGGATATAATAGGAATGATAACATATCCAAATTTACATAAGTTCAATAATGACAACTCAATCTGCCTTCAGGTACCATAATGTACTAAGTACTACATCAAGATAATATATCCTGAGTAGTGACTTCTCAAGATATCAAAACCCTAAGAAGTCACTCCTGAAGATATCAGATCTTAAGTACTTGTCGATTCCAAAGATTCCCTCAAGGTTGGCTGACAACTTGACTCAATAGAATTAAAACATATATCCCTACATGCTAATATCAGAAGTAACATCATAATTATAACAAATCATCCATAGCTACCATCCAAAATAATTCCATTAGCTTAATCAATTACACTAAAAAGATTTACCATGAGTACAGTGTTATATCATTACATTATGAATAACAATATCTCCATGCTCACAGGTGAGGATAGTGCATTAGAAGTGTAATACATGATACAAGAGAGTGATAATAATACAATAAAATTACATGGAATGTAGTTCACATGAACTAGAACAAGAGTAAAAGACTTCAACCCTAGGAGTAGTCACCATGATCACGAACAAGAAGATGGAACCCAATGGAGAACAATGCACTTTCCACCCAACCATGTGGAACCCAAAGGTACACCCCTCATGCTAGGAGATGGAAAAGGACCCCACCAACACAATGGACAAGAAACATAGACAACATAAGAGCGAATATGACAAGTAAAACAAGTATAGTACAACATTAAATGGAAATAGCTTCACTTCTAGAGGTACACAAACACCAAGGGAAACAAGAGACAAGGGGACACAAGCTTTTCGTAGGAGGAGTGTCATCACATAGTTTGCATGGGCTATCCAAGTAGATCTTCCTAGGCCCTGACCCCCATCCTGGGTTACCTTGGTAGCCTCTATCGATCTTCGACCCCTCATGCAACCCTATGTAGAATAAACATACCTCTCGTGAGGAAGAGGTAGTTGGCCTTGCCATTCCAGGCCATCTCAACTCATCCCAAGCCTATACAAGCGCTTGTGACATGAGTGAGGCATTAACTTATCTTGATTAGTGTGATTACTACCCAATCCCCCTAGCTCAGTTTAGGTTTTCTCTTAATTACAAAACTCCCACATGGGTTACCTAGGCACCACTTTGTGCGTTGACCCCCATTGAGAGCCACTCCCCTATTGACACAAGGAGACCCCAATAAAACAAGAACACACCACTTGCACAATCACAAAATATTCACAAAAACAATAAGGCGAGGCATAACCCTTCTCGCTCACATAGTCTAACCACATGGGTGAACAATGTAAGGATAATGATCATCAATTACTACTTAATGCAATACCATTATCTCAAGGGAATAATGAACAATACACCAAGAAGATAACTTCCCTTAACCTCTGGAAGACTCATAATATCCGCATCACAAGATAACATAACATTTGAACTGATCCACAATTCATTCCCAAAACCACAATCACTCTCATGCTTTACATAAACATATCAAAATGACAATAGAGATAAGAGATCAAGAGTGGATTACACAATATCATTTCATGTTTACAAGTATTCCTTCAATTCCATAGTTAATCTCTTTCTTATATATATATTCACTAACATTCATTTAATAAATTACAATATAACAAGTTTTCTAAACCAATTATTCTTGTTTCATTTATTTAAATACAATTACTTAGGATAACACTATTCTTTTGCAAAGATACATAATACACATATAATTTATAATCATATATATATATATATATATATTTACAATAACATATTATCATCTCAACAATAATTTAAATACCTCAGGGATTAAAGAATCCCAAATATCATAATATAAATTGTATGTCTGTATATATATATTGACGCACTTGATATAGTGAGAGGCCGATTACAATCTAGCAACAAGTACAACAAATTTTAAATAGAATGAAGGTAATTCTATCCTGCGTTACATACGCCTGGCATGGGATGCCAAGATCGACTATACAAAAATATACAAATCTTAAACAGAGGAAAGTGAATCTCAATATAAATATATAAATAACATATCGATATTATGGATAATAGACTTCAGCGCTACTCTAGCATTGATCAAATGTAGAACAAAAGTGGAATTGAACTTAAGTTCCTTGGTATTAGGGAGGCGACAACAATTTCATGCAATAGGCATCGACAAAGCTCACTAATTAAAATCTTTAGAAATATAAGGAATATAAGAAACAAAACCATCAAGTATGCTCAAATTTGAAATACAATATAGTGATTAAAGGAACGGATCTCCCATGTCAAGTCTGCTAGACGAACTGGGGATGCACATTTTACAAGCTTGGCTAAAAGTCATAAACAAAAATACCCATATGATGGTTGTTTTGAACAACGACTAAACTAATCTCAGGTTGAATAAAATCATTAGTAATACCCAAATTTTAATTCAAAAAAAGGGTATGTATATATAAGCACACTACTACGGGAAGGATGCCGATACTCCAATGCTCATTTTGTGCAAGATAAATGCAAGGGACAAAATATATGCAAAGACCACAAGATTATTCAACATTGATTCTAAGAAGGAGGTGAATAAAAACAACAGCGTACAAGATTCAACAAACATTAAAGGACAACACAACAAAATTTAAAATGGAGTAACAGAATCAAGTAGAGCACCCCAAAAATGAATTTATTGTATAAAAATCAATAATACAATCTTTTAAATGTTTCAATCAATGAAGTAATTGATTTCATACAACATATTCGTTTAAACACTTATTTTTCAAAATACAGAGAATTAATTGGAGGTAAATAATGGAACCTGGCTTGCACGAGCAACCCAACTGAGGGTTGATGCCAATACCAAGCTCCACCATTTGCAAATTAACTTCTTCCAAGTTTCAAAAATTCACTACAAGACCCAATTTCAAAACCCCCAAATCCAGAAAGAAGATTTTCCAGAACAAGATCCGTTCATAGCCAAAATAAAAACAAGATTTTTCTCTTTCAAAAAAGTGCAAAAGCCCCTCTCTTAGTTAACTCCAACTGATTTAATAATTACTTTCCTTTTTTCCGTAATTGCATCCACCCTAAAATAAAATAAATTGTTTTTCTTTTACATTTTCCCACTATTCACCATTTACTCAACTTGTTCTTTTTATTTTATAATTTTTAAATCATATCTTGCAATTACACACACTTAATTAACTATTTAATGTATTTAATTAATTAATTTGATTTCTCATATCATTTGCTTGTACAATTCTATTAATTTAATATAATTATTTAAATATTTAATTTTAAATCATAAAGTTTAATTTATTAAAATCAAATAAGGTCTTTTAATAAATTTTATTTTAATCAAAGCATAAACTATATAATTTTTTTTATTTAATTAACCCAACACCTTTTGATTTCAATTATCTTTATGTAAGGTAATAGTCAAACAAAGGCACTCACCAATCACATTACTCAGACAACATACTGTCAAGCAATACTAGACTGCAAGAGAAATGAAAAGTAAAATGACAACAACATTGACGAACCAACATGAACTGACTTTACAAACTAGGTGTGACATACTGATACTCATCCTTGACGAGTACGATGGTTCAATGTGGGGGAACCGATGCTATCTCCAAAACAACAACCTCCATTGGGATTAAGGCACGCTCAAACCTGGTAATTCAGGTGGAGTCTATGCCTGGTACCTACAACCTACAGCAAACCACATGGTCGACCATGTGCATAGGGAAAATAGTCAATCACATAGTGAAGGGAAAGTCGTAGCGTCATAGGGCACTCACAAGCGAGTGATGTGACCCTGTTCCCCTTCACCAAAAATCGAAACTCAATAGACTGATACCAAATCATAATAGACCATCCATCCAATAACACATAATTCTCATATCAACAATAACTCACATAACAATTAAATGGATCTACTGAACATGATATGAGTATAAACATTAAATATAACAATGTCATCATAACAAAGTATCAAAGAGTCATAATCATCTAAGTATCATCAAAAAATATCATAATGTCCAAATGCATCCAAGTAGCAGTCCAAAAGTAAAAGCAAACTGAGGGGCACTACATCCCCCTCCCTAGGATTAGGCTTACTCTTGGAAGCCTACAAATAGATATGGGTATAACTCTCTCATCTTGGAAGCATCCTCCCATGTAGCAAAAGAATCATTGTTCAAATCCCATTGGACCTTAACCTGCTCAATGTCTCATCCCCTGAGGGTACGTCATCTGTGCTAAATGATGTCCATGGGCTCCAAAGCCAGCT
The DNA here is from genome assembly GCA_007115665.2 of Sequoiadendron giganteum. Lineage (NCBI taxonomy): Eukaryota > Viridiplantae > Streptophyta > Pinopsida > Cupressales > Cupressaceae > Sequoiadendron > Sequoiadendron giganteum. The sequence goes on along the minus strand of CM021100.1, from coordinate 685,861,569 downwards.
GCTCATCCTCTACCTGTAATGCATTCCAATCAAGAACATGAGATATATCAGGATAATAGGGTCTAAGAATTGAAACGTGAAACACATCATGAATGTGTGAGAGATTGGGCAACAAAGTAAGATAGTAAGCTACTGGACCAATCTTCTCCAACACCTCAAAAGGCCCAACGAAGCACAGTGTGAGCTTAGAGCCTTTTCCATATCGCATCAGACTCTTTCGTGGATGCACCTACAAGAACACTCAGTCACCAACTGAGAACTAACGGTCAACCCTATGAGCATCGACATATTTCTTTTGTCTATTCTAAGTTGCTACCAAATGCTCCCTAATGTGAAACACGTGCAGCTCCATCTCTTGAAGCATATCCATACCAAGAAGAACCCTATCCTCTGAATGATTCTAACTCAATGAGGTCCAACAAGGACATCCATACAATGCCTGAAAAGGATGCATGTCAATAGAACTATGCTAACTATTATTGTATGCAAACTCCACCAAATAAATGTAGTCCTCCCATCGTGACTATTGATCCATGATGTACACCTGAAGCATATCCTTGAGGATCTGATTAACCCTCTTGGTTTTCCCATCAGTCTCTGGATGATAATCTAAACTAAAGTTCAACTAAGTCCCCAATGCATGTTGCAGGGATGTCCAAAGACCTAAAGTAAACACTGGATCCGTATCAAAGATAATCCTATGAGGAATACCGTGCAACCTGAAAATGTCCTCCATGAAAACTCTAGCCACTGATGAAGCATTGCATGAGGATCAAATAGGAGAGAAGTGAGCCACCTTCGTCAACCTATCCACAGTGACCATAATGGCATCATGTCGACGGGAAGAAATGGGAAAACCAACAATAAAATCTAATGAGATAATGTGCCATATCCACTTTGGGACCAAATAAGGCTGCAAGATACCTACAAGATGCTAATGTTCTACCTTTACTCTCTGACACTCCAAATATCTAGACACAAAATCAATGATATCTCTCTTCATTCCAACCCTAAAGTATAGTTGTCGAAGGTTAGCATGCATATTTTTGACACCCAGATGAACTAAATAAGGTGCTCGATGCACCTCTGACATGATCAAAGTATGAAGATCTCCCAAGGAAGGAACATAAATACGATCCAAGTGCCTCAAAAGGCCATTTGACTCAAGGAAATATCCAACAAACCTACCCTCTAAAGCTCTGCTTGAATCCACCTTAGTCCTCACCTCCTGATACCAACTATCTAAAGGAAGTGAGAAAGGATCTGGCTCCTCAAGTCCACACCAAAATTCATTGCCAATGGCTCATGTCTCTGCCTACTAAGTGCATCCGCAACCATATTCACCTTTCCCTAAATGAATTTGACCTCAAAATAATATTCACATAAGAACTCCATCCATCGTCTCTGCCTGACATTCAGATTAGGCTACATAAAAATATACTACAAACTATGATGATCACTGTGCAGCTCAAATCGATGCCCCAAAAGAAAGTGCCTCCATCTCGTCAAAGAATGAACCAAAATGACTAACTCCAAATCATGAGTGGGATAATTCAGCTTGTGATCCTTGAGTTTGTGAGACTCATAGGCAGTAACATGACCATATTGCATCAACACTGCTCCTAAACCCTCTAAGGAAGCATCTGTACAAACCATAAAATCCCCAGTAGGATCAGGAACAACCAATATAGGTGCACTGGTCAATCTCTCCTTAGGAGTTTGGAAAGATGCCTGGCACTACTCTAACCAAATAAATTTTTGGCATTTCCTCTGAAGAGAAGTGATGGGATGGGCTATCTTCAAAAAACCCTGTACAAAATGATGGTAATAACCTTCCAAACCCATGAAACTGTGAACCTCTACCACATTAGTGGGTGCAGGCCAATCCATGATAGCTTGGATCTTTGAAGGATCCACGACAATTCCCTCACCATAGATAACATGACCAAGACATTTCACCTCTGTCTAGAAGAACTCACACTTCGACAAATTTTCATACAACTAGTTCTCTCTCAAATGCTATAACACTTGCCTCAAGTGATCCTCATGCTCCTCCATGGTCTTCGAATAGATCAAAATGTCATCTAAAAACACCAAGACAAACCTATCGAGATAGGTATGAAACACACCATTCATCAAAGTCATGAACACAGATGGCACATTCGTTAACGCGAACAGTACCACTGTGAAATCGTAGTGTCTGTAACGAGTATGAAATGCGGTCTTATGGATATCTGCCTCAAAGATGCACAATTGATGGTATCTTGACTTAAGATCAATCTTCAAAAATACCATAGCACCCTTGATCTAATCAAATAGATCATTGGTCCTCAACAATGGATACCTATTTGTCACTATCACCTTGTTTAACTGCCGGTAATCAATGCACAATTGAAGGGAATCATCCTTATTTTTTACAAAAATCATTGGTGCTCCCCAAGGAGAGACACTAGGACGAATAAATCCCTTCGCCAACAACTCCTCAATCTATAACCGGAGCTCCTTAAGTTCTTGAGTGGTCATCTGGTATGGAGCTCATGAAATGGGCTCCACTTCAGGTACAAGATCTATGTTAAAGTTGATGTCACGCTTGGGTGGCATCTCTGGTATCTCGCTAGGAAAGACATCGGTATATTGTCTAAGGATAGGATGTCTATCAAGAGATACCTCCTCCTAGCTCTCTCCTAACTCCAAATCATTAACTGACACAACAAATAACTGACAACCTTGCTACATACAACTCCTCAACTGCATAGCTGAGATCATCCTCAAAAAAATAGGCCTCTGAACCCCAACTACCTCAATCTCACTACCAGAATCATCTACACACTGCACCAACTTATGACGACAATCTATGACTTCTCTGTGAGCCTCTAACCAATCCATTCCCAATACAATATCATAAGACCCAAGGGGTATGACATGAAGGTCTACTATGGTTAAAAGAGATCCAATCCTCAAACTACAACTATGAATGAGAGACTCAAATACAACCTTAGCACCAGAGGCCAACTCGACTTGCCACCTATCATCCTGCTTCATTGCCACCAGTCCACATCATGCTACTACGAAAGGAGAAATAAAGGAATCTGAAGCACATGAATCAAGGAGAATAGAGACTCTACTACCCTCTAACACACTTGAAGTCTCAACCAATGTACCCTTGTTCTTAGCCTGGCGGTTATCAATCGCATCAAAAAATCTATGTGATCTTCCTGCACCCCCTACTATCAGCTCTGAAAAAGTCTAGATGTGCCCTTCTGAGGATACTGTCTAGCAATGTGACCTTTTCGACCACAAGAGAAGCATCCTGTACCCCTACCAAAACCTCTACTACCAAGAGGTGCACTAGACTGTTGAACACTGCCCCTATTAACTTAGACTGCAAACTCTGGGTTGGCTGATCAGAGTGATAACGCTTGTTTCGCCTCCAATTCCTATCTCTCCCGAGCTAAAACCTGTCAATCTATCAAGATTTAGAGTTTTTATGTTTTGACTGAGAGTTTTGCTACTGCTGACCACCCTTAGAGGGTTCCCGGTGACTCCTAGAAGGACCTAATAACTGAGTCTAACCACCTTAAGATATGAAACCTGCTGGAGGTGCACTACCAATCTACACACCTGTATGACCACCTAAGGCCATAGCTAAATTCTCCTCAACTATTTGAGCTTTCTCCACCACCATCTCCATATTTTTTGGCTTAAACACTCAAACACCCCCGTTGATACAGGCATCCAAGCCCCTGATAAAGTGTTGTAATAACATACCCTCATCATCACCTATGCCAACATACTACTTAAGCTCATAAAATCTCTGCTCGTATTTCTCAACTAACATCGCCATCTTCCTGAGCTCATGGAACTCATTCACATGATGTTGTCGCTAATGATCAGAAAAGAACCAAGCTCTGAATCTCTCTAAGAACATCTCCCATGTGATTGAGTCTATATCCAAATGGAGCTTCCGCTCCTCCGAACGTCACCATGTGGAAGCAAAACCTCAGAGATGCATGATAGCGCACCTAGCCTTGGTATTGCTATAATATGGATGCATAGAAAAACACATATTTAGATCAAGTAGGCATGTCTCAGCCTCCAAACCACTACTAGTCCCATCAAATGTAGGAGGATGATCTTTCAACAAATCTCTCATATGTCTAGCTAAAATTGCCTATTGCTCTGCAGTAAACTCCTTTCTCTTGGGAGACCTATCCCTCTCCCTAACTATCAACTGCTCTCCCTGTGGTCTCAGACCAAGACAACCAAGAATCTCCTCAAGTAAGTGACACAACTGTGCTCCCTCCAATCCTGGCTGATCCAGATTCTAATCTCCCCCTCCTCGATTATTCCGGGAACTCTACTATTCCTCACGATCAGATTTGTGGGAACTCTGAGGGGGAGAGTCCTAGCGATTAACCCCATGACCACCACCATGACCTCTATTGCATCCTCGACCATGACTCTTACCTCTAGGCATTATCTTACATAAACACCACAAAAGACAAGTTCAGGGTGTTAGACAAGGTCAATAGGGAAAAAAATATAAACTTCAGAATTCAACACTACTACGACAACCTAATGGGCTCATAATATACCTAGAGTACCCAGTGTTAGAACTTGGGCTCTGATACCATGTGTAATGCCCCACCATAGGACCCTAGAGGACAACACACTAACAATGCATAAAATGGTACAATTTTTTTTTTAATGTAAAAGCGTATTAAAGATTGCAAATGAACATTAAATCATATCCTACTTAAGTCCTCTAAGGTTTGTGACTACGCTACCATAACCCATATTAACAAGAATTAAAAGCTCATAGCATTAATTCATACCAACTAGCCTTATGAATTATCCATATCATGACATTAATAAAGTATAATAAACACCTAGTGAGCTAACATATGCAATTTAGTCAACATCGTATTACTCGTTACAAAGTGAATCTAGAGGATATAACAAGAATGATAACATATCCAAATTTACATAAGTTCAATAATGAAAAATCAATCCAACTTCAGGTACCATAATGTACTAAGTAGTACCTCAAGATAATATATCCTGAGTAGTGATTTCTCAAGATATCAAAACCCTAAGAAGTCACTCCTCAAGATATCAAATATCGAGTACTTCTTGATTCTAAGGATGCCCTCAAGGTTCGTTGACAACCTGACTAACCAGAATTAAAACAAATATCTCTACATGCTAATATCAGAAGTAACCTAATAATTACAACAAATCATCCACAACTACCATCCAAAACAATTCCATTAGCTTAATAAATTAAAATAGAAAGATTTGCCATGAGTACAGTGTTACATCATTACATTATGAATAGAAATATCTCCTTGCTCACAGGTGAGGAGAGTACATTAGAAGTGTAATACATGATACAAGAGAGTGATAATAATACAATAAAATTACATGGAATGTAGTTCACATGAACTTGAAGAAGTGCAGAAGACTTCAACCCTAGGAGTAGTCACCATGATCGTGAACAAGAAGAGGGAACCCAATGGAGAACAATGCACTTTCCACCCAACCATGTGGAACCCAAAGGTCCACCCCTCATGCTAAGAGATAGAAAAGGACCCCATCAACACAACAAACAAGAAACCTAGACAACATAAGAGCGAACATGAAAACCAAAACAAGTATAGTACAACATTAAATGACAGTAGCTTCACTTCTAGAGGTACACAAACACCAAGGGAAACAATAGACAACGGGACACAAGATTTCTATAGGAGCAGTGTCATCACATAGTTTGCATGGGTTACCCAGGTAGATCTTCTTAGGCCCCGAACTCCATCTTGGGTTACCCTAGTAGCCTCTACCGATCTTTGGCCCCTCATGCAACGCTATGTGGAATCAACATACCTCTCGTGAGGATGAGGTAGTTGACCTTTCCATTCCAGGCCTTCTCGACTCATCCCAAGCCTATACAAGTGCTTGAGCCATGAGTGAGGAATTAACTTATCTTGATAAGTGTGATTACTACCCAATCCCCCTACCTCATTTTAGGTTTTATCTTAATTACAAAACTCCCACATGGGTTACCCAGGTGCCACTTTGTGTGCCAACCCCCTTTGAGAGCCACTCCCATACTGACACAAGGAAACCCCAATAAAACAAGAACAAGCCACTTGCACAATCATATAACTCATTCACAAAAAATAGTAAGGTGAGGCATAACCCTTCCCGCTCACATATTCTAACCACATGGGTGAACGTACATTGCAAGGCTGATGATCATCAATTACTACTGAATGCAATACCATTATCTCAAGGGAATAATGAAAAATACACCAAGAAGATAACTTCCATTAACCTCTAGAACACTCGTAATATCCTCATCACAAGATAACATAACATTTGAATTGATCCACAATTCATTTCCAAAACCATAATCACTCTCATGCTTTACATAAGCAAATCGAAATAACAATAGAGATAAGAAATCAAGAGTGGATTACACACATTCATTTCATGTTTACAAGTATTCCTCCAATTCAATAGTTAATCTCTTTCTTATATATATTCACTAACATTCATTTAATAAATTACAATATAACAAGTTTTCTAAACCAATTATTCTTGTTTCATTTATTTAAATACAATTACTTAGGACAACAATATTCTTTTGCAAAGATACATAATACACATATAATTTATACTCATATATATATATACATATATATACATACATATATACATACATATATATATATATATATATTTACAATAAAATATTATCATCTAAACAATAATTTAAATACCGTAGGGATTAAAGAATCCCAAATATCAGAATATAAATTGTATGTCTATATATATATATCGACACACTTGATAGAGTGAGAGATAGATTACAATATAGCAACAAGTACAACGAATTTTAAATAGAATGAAGGTAATTCTAGCTTGCATTACATACGCTTGGAATAGGACGCTAGGATCAGCTATACAAAAATATGCAAATCTTAAACAAAGGAAAGAAAATCTCAATATAAATAAATAAATATATATAATAACATATCAATATTATGGATAATAGACTTCAATGCCACTCTAGCATTGATTGAATGCAGAATGAAAGTGGAATTGAACTTAAGTTCCTTGGTATTAGAGGGAAGCGATAGTAATGTCATGCAATAGGCATCAACAAAGCTCACTAATTAAAATCTTTGGCAATATAAGGAATATAAGAAATAGAACCATCAAGTACGCTCAAATTTGAAACACAATATAGTGATTAAAGGAACAAATCTCTCATGTCAAGTCTGCAAGACGAGTTGGGGACACACATTTTACAGGATTGGCTAAAAGGTAGACACATAAATACCCATACGATGAGTATTGTGAACGATGAATAAACTAATCCCAGGTTGAATAAAATCATCAGTAATACCTAGTTTTTAATTCAAAAAAAGGGTATGTATATGTATGCACACTAATACAGGAAGGATGCCGATACTCCAATACTCATTTGGTGCAAGATAAATGCAAGGGACATAATATATGCAGAGACCACAAGATTATTCAACATTGATTATAAGAAGGAGGTGAATAGAAACAACAGGGTACAAGATTTGAAAAACATTAAAGAACACAACAAAATTTAAAATGGAGTAACAAAATCGAGTAGAGCGCCCCCAAAATGAATTTCTTGTATAAAAATCAATAATACAATCTTTTAAATGTTTCAATCAATGAAGTGATTGATTTCATACAACACATTCGTTCATACGCTTATTTTTTAAAATATAGAGAATTAATTGGAGGTAAATAATGGAACTTGGCTTGCACGAGTAGCCCAATTGAGGGTGGATGCCGAGACCAAGGTCTACCATTTGCAACTTTAGCTTCTTCCAAGTTTCAACAATTCACTGCAAGACCCAATTTCAAAACCCCCAAATCTAGAAGGAAGATTTTCCAAAACAAGAACTGTTCATGGCCAAAACAGAAATGAGATTTTTCTCCAGAAAAAAAGTGAAAAAGCCCCTCTCTTAGTTAACTCCAACTGATTTAATAATTAATTTCATTTTTTTCCGTAATTGCATCCACCCTAAAATAAATTAAATTGTTTTTCTTTTACTTTTTCCCACTATTCACTATTTACTCAACTTGTTCTTTTTATTTTATAATTTTTAAATCATATATTGCAATTACACACACTTAATTAACTATTTAATGTATTTAATTAATTAATTTGATTTCTCATATCGTTTGCTTGTACAATTTTATTAATTTAATATGATTATTTAAAGATTTAATTTTAAATCATAAAGTTTAATTTATTAAAATCAAATAAGGTCTTTTAATAAATTTTATTTTAATCAAAACATAAACTATATAATTTTTTTAATTTAATTAACCCGCTTTTTGATTTTAATTATCTTTATGTAAGGTAATAGTCAAACAAAGGCACTCACCAATCACATTACTCAGACAACATAGTTTCAAGAAATACTAGACTGCAAGCAAAACAAAGAGTAAAATGACAAAAACATTGACGAATCAACATGAACTGACCTTACAGACATGGTGTGTCATACTGATACTCATCCTTGATGAGTACGATGGCTCAATGTGGGTGAACCGATGCTATCTTCAAAAGAACAACCTCCATTGGTATTAAGGCACAATCGAAGGTGGAGTCGATGCTTGGTACCTACAACCTACAGCAAACCACACGGTCGAACATGTGCATAAGGAAAATAGTCAATCACATTGTGAAAGGAAAGTCGCAACATCGTAGGGCACTTGCAAGTGAGTGATGCGACCCTGTTCCCCTTCACCAAAACATTGACACTCAATACATCGATATCAAATCATAATAGACCATCCATCTAATAACGCATAATGCTCATATCAACAATAACTCACATAACAATTAAATGGATCTACTGAACATGATATAAGCATAAACATCAAATATAACAGTTTCATCATAAAAAAATATCAAAGAGTCATAATCATCTAAGTATCACCAAATAGTATCATAATATCCAAATGCATCCAAGTAGCAGTCCAAAAGAAAAAGCAAACTGAGGGGTACTACACATAGACTCGTGGAGCCATACCAAAAGTACACCATGTGGACTACATTCAACAGTTCCACTGCTACCCCTTTTCTTCAACAATATATCCTTTGGGGGATTGCAAAAACCACAAAAATGAAGGCACGTGGATGAATTTCTACAATTTTATAATTTTTTATTTCCTTAATAAAATATTTCATGTGAAAGTATGGAACAAGCCAAATGAGCAATGGGAACTCCATACTAAGTGTGGACTCACTTAAGTGTTTTATTTAATCACATCTGAAATTATTTTCTTAAGTGAGTGCTAGGAACTACAAGGGGTCGAGATGACTCATGACACAAGGGGGACATAAAGTTATGAATTAAGACACCCAAAAAAGTAATAAAGAATTAGAACACAAGGGCTAAGTGTGTAGGAATTTTTAGGGATTTTAAACCTAAACACACATATAAAGTGACATTTTTACCAAACCCTAGAAAGTTGTAAAAACACCTTGCAGCTTAGGACCTAAAGCAAGGACTGAAATCCAAAATATTTAAAAGCGCCACTAGAGGAACAATTTTCTAACTCACTAGATGTCTAGACACCTAGATTCAAATTTTAGTAGTTTCATTCCTTTCTAATTCAAATCATGACAATGTTCTTTGTATAACTCCTTATTTTAGCTGTTTATAACTTTTGATTGGATGAAACCCTAGAAATTAAACTCTTGGTGCTTTGAAAATTTAATATAGCATTTTTGTAGTTTATCATGTTTTTGATAAAGTAAGAAGCATTTACAGGATGCTATACCCTTTACATGACGAGCCTCATGGGCCAAAAAAGATTAAGTCTAGTATAACCAAAAAAACTTAGCCAAAAAGAACAGAAACAATAGAAAAATAGTACATCGAGCACAGACTGACATCAAAAACACAAAAGCAGACCCAGGCAGCAGCTAACTAGAATTGTCCTAGTTTTTAGACAAAAGGTCCACAACATCGTCCCCGATCCACTCTTGATTCTCCTAAGCATTATTGCCCTCCAGCTCATCTTTAATCACCCTGGATAGAGTGCTGGTGACGAAATGAACCAGCTTCATAGTTAAGCGGGTCAAACCTCTGAATCTTTTGTCCAACTTTTCCATCTTCTCTTTCAGTGCACGAAGCTCCTCACCCTCAATAACGATCTTCGGGTCCTCACCAAACTTAGCTTCCAGCGGGTGTGAAGACTGAGAGGCCGAGTTATCTTTTGACACATTGCTGTTGTCAGGGATGGTATGGGGCCCTTCCACATTTTCCTCCTCTTCCTCCTTGGTCATCTCCTCCTCCTTATACTCTTTACTGTCCATCTGCTCCTCCTCCGAGTCCACAACAATCTGCCTCTTTTTGTTATTTTTTGCCAATCTCCCGGACCTTCGAATAGTGGTCTCCCCACTTGTCATAACCATTGCCTCCACAACCGTATCACCTTTGGAATCCTTCCCCACAACACTTTTCCCTTTGCCCTCTTTCACCATTGGCTCCAATAAACCTTTTTTGTTGTCTTTACCCTTTTTATTTGGAGTGGCTCTGTAAATAGTTTTGGTCGGAGTGGCCTTGAGCTCACACAGATTGGCCGCGATGCTCGTCTATGCATTACCCGCACTACCTTTAAGTTTTTAAGGAGCATGTTTGGGTTTGGGGTTTTCGAGAATGGCTTTTAGATTTAGCAAGGGAGATGTTAGCAACAACAAGGGGTTCAACCTCCTCCACACAAACAACAAAAATGACCCTAGGAGGACATAAAGCCAGATGAAAATGATAGAGCCTGATGATAAGCCCTTGATGGAGAGGCAGAGGAGGAATGTCATTCGGGTTAAGGCTAGCCATTTCTTTACTTTTTTCCACCAAATTTTCCAAGTCCATAAGCAGAAAAAATGGAAAACTAAGCAAACTTTTGTGCCTAAGATGATTCAACAGTGGGAAGTGGTAGAAAAAGTAGGTTTTAAATCTACCTTCAAGTGTTACATACTTCATGAGGGCCAACACACCTAGTCCCAGGGCTGCAGAAGAGCCTCCCATTTGAAACCCGACTGGTTGTAGATCGGCTCCTCACTCCCCATGAAAAAAGCTTTCATACTGTCATTGTCTTGAGTCTGAGTATGCTTCAAATACTTTTTCTTGGTACACTGCATCCCAGTAGCTTGCGCAATAACCTCTTCACTGACTTCAAAAGATATACCACCCAACGTCACCCTCCGATCTTTCCAAGAATTCACAAATTGGCTAGACAGGTTAGGGTCATGGCCGACGAGATTCTCCATGAGGGGAGCTAGGCCACCCTCAACATAGATTCATCATGTTGGAAATGCCAAGGGATCAAGTTTTTATAATACATGTGTAATGCTTCCAAGGGAGTATATAAATGACATATATAAGGACTCATGACATCAATGACAACTAGTGCATAAATTAGATAATAATAAAAACTATGGTTAACATTTAAAATATATATAACATAACCATTGATTTTTGGGTGGAAGAATATAAATGGTGTATCACATAGTGGTTAGTGAAAAGTTGTTAGAATATAACACTTAACAATGTAGAGGATAAATGCAATGCAAATAGAGTCTACCATGTAGTTAATTTTTTAATTGAGAGAAAATTCATATGACTTAGTTTGATTAAACACTTAAAAAATTGATATGTATTGGATGTAGTATATGAGAGAGCTTTAGAATAGTATAAATAGATCAATGGGAATTTGTATATGGCCAATAAAAATCTTATTAGACTCATTTTATAGCTTGTCATGTATTATATAGTTTGGGTTAGAACAAGTAGACCACTCTACAATGTAAAGGAAACATGCTATATATTAAAAAAAATCCATATAGGTTCAACTATAATCTTTGTCTGTCAAGAGTAGTGGGGGAAAAATAATCTTTAAAATTATGACATATGGTACACCTATTTTAGTTTAATTCAGAGCTTGGACCAATAGGGTGCAACCCTTTTGAATAAACTTTGAATATAGTGGTGTGACACAACATCTCACATTATTAAATAAGAAAATTTCTAAAAGGATGACTGAAACTGTAAACTTTGTTTGTTAAGAGGGGTGGGGGAAAAATAATCTTCAAAATTATGACACATGGCAAACCTATCCTAATTTAATTCAGATTTTGGACCAATAGGGTGAAACCCTTTTGAATAAACTTTAAATAAAGTGGTGTGACATGACATCTCACATTGTTAAATAAGAACTTGGACTTTAACTATAATATCTATCTGTAAGAGGAGTGGGGGAAAAATAATCTTCAAAATTATGACATATGGCACACCTATTCTAATTAAATTTAGAGCTTGGACCAATAGGGTGCAAACCTTTTGAATAAAATTTAAGTAGAGTGGTGTGACACAACATATCACATTGTTAAATAAGAAAATTTCTAAAAGGATGACTTCAACTATAATATTTGTTTGTCAAGAGGGGTGGGGGGAAAATAATCTTCAAAATTATGACATATGAAACACCTATTCTAATTTAATTCAGAACTTGGACCAATAGGGTGCAATTTTTTTGAATGAACTTTAAATAGAGTGGTGTGGAAAAACATCTCACATTGTTAAATAAGAAAATTTCTAAAAGGATGACTTCTTGATGTGTAGTAAGAAAATAATGTAATGAATAAATGCCAGGTAACAAAGAAATGATAGATAGAAAAGTGTATGTTAGCCTTTCAATATTTTATTAAAGGAATGAGTTGACAATATGAAGAGGATTAGTGACACAATAAGATAGTTTTGTGTCGAGTAATGGATTTAGATTATTAAAATTGTATACAATGGGTCCATAAAACTCCTTTAGAATTAATTACGTGGCATATTTTATGTTGCATAAATAATTTGACTTAGGTGAACAAGTATAAATTTGGGATGCATAGAAAGAAAGGAAACATGTGGTACACTATCATATAGTGGAAAGTGAGGAAGAATTAAGGATTCCTCTTTGCAATGGAATATAATTTTATAATAAAATAAACAGATGTGGCATAGTAGAGAGTTATCAAGAAGCACAATTTTTTTGACAAGTGAATGGAAGACCATCTCTATGGTTAATCAATACAATAAAGAGTGTTATGGGGCTAGTTAATTGATGATAAATAAGGAACAAATTGTATAACTTAAGGAATGGTAATCAATGATAGTAGGTCAGCTTTAAAAAAGTGATCTCAAGCTCACCGTCAAGAATGAGATTTAGTTTCCTCACCACCTTATCCTTCTTAACTATATGGTGTGGTAGCCACTTGAATTCATAAATGATTATGTCCTTGTTATGTTCTATGGATAAGGATTGTTCACTTATTGGTTGTAATGTCTTAGGGTTTAAATTAAAAATATATTGAATTGACCCTTGTTTATTGTGAATAAAACTTTTCCATTTGACACTCTTGGATATGTGATATATCTTTTGTACACCCATTCTCACAATTTAGGGTTGATAAGATAAACTGCTACTGTAACCTTCCCCAAGGAAAATTTTCACACATTACATACAAGTAAACCAATGAAAGACATATTGAAGAAGACCTTAAACAATTCCCACCCATTTTAAAGGTTGTGGATTTGATTTGTATTTTTGAATCCTCAATGTGGTTAGTGAGGACACCTTTACCTGATGGTATCTTAAATCTCTTAAATGTTAAAGGGAGTGGTTCAACTAAGTCTTGGGTGGCACTTAATTTTTATGATTGATAAGATACTGTGTTTATAATACTTAATTGGACTAGGACCTATATATTTTTATAGGTTTTAACACACGCTTACTAAAAAAATTGAGCTATATGAATTAGGGAAATTGGCAAGGGAAACAACACAAAAATTAGGTACTCAAAATTTACAAATGAACCTTAACCCTTGTAAATTGATGTAGAGAGTAACAATGGAAATAAATGCACTACCAAAGATAATTTTTTTTAAATCAATAGATGTGTATAAACCTAGAATTAAATTCTAGTAGTTGCATTCATTTATAATTAAAATCCCAATAACTCTAGACAATACCCTATTTAAATTCTCTATAAATTTTGACTAGATCAAACCTTAGAAATTGAACTTGTGGTGCTATGAAAATTTAACATAGCTTGTTTGTAGGTTATGGTGAGGGCTCAAGTTTTCATAATACACATGTAAATGTTTGTAGGTGTTGGCAAGGGCTCAATTTTTCATAATATGTGTGTAATTTTTTCAAGGGAGTACATACATAGGGATTAATGAAATCAATGGAAAAATCACACATAAGTTAGACAAAAATAAAAGACATGGTTACCATTTTTTAAAATTAAATTTAGCACTTCCATATATTTTGGGTTCAAATAAGATCAATGGTGTATCACAAAGAGGCTAGTGATTTTTTTTGAGAGTATAAAACTAAAAAATGTAAGGGAGTGAAGTAATGCAACCAAATTCTACCATTAATTTTTTTAAATGGGGAGCACATTCATATGATTTAATTTGATTAAAAAAGTTATAAACTTAACATGGACTAGGCATGCTATAAGAGAGAGATTTAGAAAATTACAAATGAACCAATGAGAATTTGCACACGGCCACAAGTTTGCTTAGTTGATCCTTTATAGCTTACCACATATCTTATTATTTGGAAGATAGAAGGTATACCACTCTACAATACAAAGGAAACATGTGATGCACTAAGAATTTTACACATAACCTTAATTGTCATTTTAAATGTTAAGAGGGTTAGGGCCATAAGAATCTTTAAAATTTTAACATGTTGCACCCCTATATTGATGTAATTCAAAAATTACACCAATAGGGTGCAAATTTTTTTAATACACTTTAAATAGAGTGGTGTGTGGAAAAACATCACACATTAGAAAGAGAGAAAATATGGGAATGGTTTCCTTTGTGATGTGAAGTGAAGCAATAATTGGATGACTAAATTCCACATAACTAAAAAATGTTAGAGATAGGAAAGGCATGGTAGTCTTTCATTGTTTTAGATGACCTAGTGATGTAAAGAGGACTAGGGACTATGTGAGGGGGAGAATGTTAGATCGAAAGATGGATAAAAAACATGTCAAATCTAAGAATCTAAACTAAGATTAAACATATTAATCTAAGATCTAAACCTACACATATGAAATGAAACTAAGCTATTTTAACATGCATAAACGAATCTATGATTACATAAATGAATGTACAAGAATAACACAAGCTTGCCATCCCGTAGTGGAGTGTATTCGCCTGATGTTGGGTTGTTCTTACCACCATGGAGCCTCCAAAGTTCATGTGAAAAAGCTCGATGAGTGACTATTTTTGGTTGGTTGATCGAAGAAATGGTGAAGCTCTATCAATGGTGTTCTTGACAACACTTCGTTGCTCAATGTATGTTGATTCTCTGATCCTTATTTGTGAGGAAAGGAGTTTATTATATAGAAGATGTGATTTGAAATGAACGATCAGGATCATGTTGAAGAATATCCAGATAAACGGTCAGAGTGTGTTGAGAAGATCTAGACATGAGAAAATTGTGCAAAGTTGATTGCACAATTTGGGTGATTGAGAAATAGATTGCTAGTCAGGGATGTGATTGATCAATTAACAGATTTAGATTGACCAGTTAGGATTTTGATGGCTTAATTAGGAATGTGATTGATTAGTTAACAAATTAGATTGCTCAGTTAGCAATTTAGATTGATTAGTTAACAAAATAGATTGCTCAATTAGCAATCGTAATTTACTCAATCAGAAAGCGGGTGAGGAATATGAATTAATTGATTTAATTAATTAATTCCTTTTTGGAGTTGAACATGCAAATCAAGTTTGAATTTTGCAAACAAAGTTGCATTAGTTTGATTTGAATTTTGATAATTGATTTGAATAGTTTGATTTAATTATTCAATTTTTTGGAGGGAAAGTGTCGTAATTAAATTATTATTTAATAATTTAATCAACTTAGGGGAATAAGGTGATTTAGTGACGTAATTAAATAATTGGCATTATTTAATCAATCAGGATGGAATGATGTGAGATTAGGACTTTGTTAAATAAATGTGATTTATTTAATTGGCCGAAATGATGAAACGTGAATTAATCAAATAATTTTGTTTTATTCAATCAGTAAAGGAATTAGGGTTTTCAAGGCTTTATGATGAAACGTGAATTAATCAAATAATGATTAACACCTATCATACACCCCAAATAACATCAAACAACATCAAACATCACACATTAGAAAGAGAGAAAATATGGGAATGGTTTCCTTTGTGATGTGAAGTGAAGCAATAATTGGATGACTAAATTCCACATAACTAAAAAATGTTAGAGATAGGAAAGGGCATGGTAGTCTTTCATTGTTTTAGATGACCTAGTGATGTAAAGAGGACTAGGGACTATGTGAGGGGGAGAATGTAAGATCAGAAGATGGATAAAAAACATGTCAAATCTAAGAATCTAAACTAAGATTAAACATATTAATCTAAGATCTAAACCTACACATATGAAATGAAACTAAGCTATTTTAACATGCATAAACAAATCTATGATTACATAAATGAATGTACAAGAATAACACAAGATTACCATCCCATAGTGGAGTGTATTTGCTTGATGTTGGGTTGTTCTTACCACCACGAAGCCTCCAAAGTTCATGTGAAAAAGCTTGATGAGTGACTATTTTGGTTGGTTGATCGAAGAAATGGTGAAGCTCTATGAATGGTGTTCTTGACAACACTTCGTTGCTCAATGTATGTTGATTCTCCGATCCTTATTTGTGAGGAAAGGGGTTTGCTATATAGAAGATGTGATTTGAAATGAATGATCAGGATCATGTTGAAGAATATCCAGATCAACGGTCGAAGTGTGTTGAGAAGATTTAGACATGAGAAAATTGTGCAAAGTTGATTGCACAATTTGGGTGATTGAGAAATATATTGCTATTCAGGGATGTGATTGATCAATTAATAGATTTAGATCGATCAGTTAAGATTTTGATGGCTTAGTTAGGAATGTGATTGATTAGTTAACAAATTAGATTGCTCAGTTAGCAATTTAGATTGATCACTTAACAAAATAGATTGCTCAATTAGCAATCGTAATTTACTCAATCAAAAAGTGGGTGAGGAATATGAATTAATTGATTTAATTAATTAATTCCTTTTTGGAGTTGAACATGCAAATCAAGTTTGACTTTTGCAAACAAATTTACATTAGTTTGATTTGAATTTTGATAATTGATTTGAATAGTTTGATTTAATTATTCAATTTTTTGGAGGGAAAGTGTTGTAATTAAATTATTATTTAATAATTTAATCAACTTAGGGGAATAAGGTGATTTAGTGACGTAATTAAATAATTGGCATTATTTAATCAATCAGGATGGAATGATGTGAGATTAGGACTTTGTTAAATAAATGTGATTTATTAATTGGCCGAAATGATGAAACGTGAATTAATCAAATAATGTTGTTTTATTCAATCAATAAAGGAATTAGGGTTTTCAAAGACTTTGTTAAATAAATGTGATTTATTTAATTTGTTTGAAATGATGAAAAAGTGAATTAATTAAATAATGTTGTATTATTCAATTAATAGAGGAATTAGGGTTTTTGATTTCATTTTGATGTGTTGTGATGTGGGACGTTGCAGGATGATTTCTGAGATGATTTGAGGCATTACGAGATGATTTCAAGCTATTTCAAGCTATTTCAGGATGATTTCGAGATGTTTCAAGATGATCCAAGACATTACAGTATGATTTTAAACTGTTTCAAGGCGATTTTGAGATGTTACGAGATGTTCCAAGACAATTTTGAGTCATTCTGAGATGTTACAAGATAATTTTGAGTCATTCCGAGATGTTATGGGATAATTTTGTGTCATTCCAAGATGTTACAAGATAATTTTGTCTTTCCAAGATGTTACAAGACAATTCTGAGTCATTTCGAGGTGTTATGAGATAATTCTGAGTCATTCTGAGATGTTATGAGACAATTCTGAGTCATTTTGAGATGTTACAAGATAATTTCGAGTCATTTTGAGATGTTACAAGACAATTTTGAGTCATTCCGAGATGTTATAGGAAAATTTCAAGTCATTCTAAGATGTTATGGGATGTTTCGAGATGATTCTGAGTCATTTCGAGATGTTACAGGATGTTCCGGGATGATGTTTAATATTGTTTGATGTTGTTCGAGGCTGTTTGATGCTGCTTGATTATGTTTGATGTTGTTTGACGTTGTTTGGGGTGTGTGATAGGTGTTAAGTCAACTTCACATGTCTACATTTTGCCCCTCTTTGATACAAAGTACTGGTTGCTTTGCTTCAAAGATTCTATTTTTTAAGATCAAGTTTTTTGTAAAAAATTTATGCCCCATTATGCCCCGACGTTCAGTGGAATGATGGTAGGACTTTGTGCTACCCCCTCGAGAGGTTGACCAAAAATTTCAAGCTTTGAGGTCAGGCTCCTGACACTATTGTATTGTTGTTTCGATGTTTTCAGATGAAATATTATATCAATAGGTGCTTTGTTTCTCAATATGATCCTTTCCAGAGCTTCTAATTTGAAAGTAGGAAGATTCCCTAATTGAAATTAGGGTCTCCTAGATGAAATTAGGGTTTTCTTGAGGTTTTATATAGGTAATTTTTCTTCAAATTGGCTCATTTTTGCTTTGATCCTCTTGCTAATTCTTGTCTTTGGATTTCACTTTCTGTTAGTTGTTGAGGAATAATGCCGAGATTTGAGGTTGCCCCACATGGATTCGAGCTTGTTTAGGAATTTGGATGGTCTTTAGGCATCGATGGCCCGGTATGTACCTTCTCACTTTTTTAATTTCATCATGTTTTGTTCTCGTTATGCGTGTACAAAGTTCTGTCAGTCAATAGCGTTGTTTTTGAGATTCCTACGTAGTTGCATCAGTTTTAGCACTTTTTCCCTGTCAAAACTGTGCACTTGCTTGAAAACTACATAGTGGCTTGAAATTTGTGCTATTGTTTTATGTTTTTGACCTGAAACTGCATAGTTGTTTGAAAATTGTGCTATTGCCCTAAAAATGCGTAGTTGACCTAAACTTGTGCGCTTGTTTCTGTGCTTTTGACCTGAAACTATGCAATTGCTTGAAAACAACACCCTTGTCTGGTATTTGTTGAGCATTTTCTCTAGAACATAGCAGTTGACTTCTCTTTTTGTTGTTTGTTTTTAGCATTTATTCTAAACCCTAGCATGTGTCTATTTGTCATCCTAAATGTTGTTTTTCATAAGTAGAGTAAAACCCTAACATCCTAGTTTATAACAATTGCAGGCGAGTCTCAGACCACTTATGATGAGAGAGATATCCTTGAAATTTGTTCGATCTGATTGCTCATTTTGGTGCGTTAGAGCGAGACTTACTTGATTCCATGGGATTACATTATATTTGTTACATGCCTCCAATTAGGACTCATACGATGATGATGACTGCTTTGGTGGAGAGATGGCACTCTGAAACGTCCTCTTTTCATTTTCCTACAGGGGAGGCTACCATTACTCTTGAGGATGTTTGGAGGATACTTCATCTTCCTATTCATGGTGAGCCTGTTATGTATCACATTCGATGAGGCGCCTGTGATATGCAATGTTTGTTAGGTGTGGCACACTTGGATGTTTGTGATTCAGAGGTTGATTTATCTGGATTTTTTGATAGTGCAGATCCTATCGTTCTTGTCCTTTGTGGTCTGGTATTAGGATTGGTTGTTCTTGATAGGTGAGGTCGTTAGTTTGCTATGGGTTGTGGTACATGTATCAAGAGTATGCTTGAGCATGGGACGAGATACACCTGGGGTGCTTGTTTGCTTGCTCATCTTTGCTGAGATATGCATGAGGTGGTGTACCAAGGTGGGAAGTCTATGTCTGTAGGTGTTTCACTTTTGCACATTTGGGTGTGGGAGCATATTGCAGTGACTCGTTTGGATGGGATACATGATCATTCTCTGGACATTCCATACTTTTATCGTTATGGGGACTTTATGCATTACACCTTGCTTAGGGACCTGCATTATTGGTACTGTGTATTTGATGAGATGCCTGGTTTCATGTGGAGACCTTATATGAGCTGCGAGGTTTGGCCAGAGGATGTTGATCAACTTGTGTACTACCGAAAAACCCATTATTTGATTGGTCATTCGTCTTCTGTGATAGAGCGTTATCTACCAGACCAAGTCTATCACCAATTTAGAGAGAGACAAGAGCGGGTTCCTGATGCGTATGAGGCTCAGTTTGGTCAGACTAGTCGGGAGGTCCGTGTATGGGCTCTCTAGGTCGATGAAGATACTGTGATTGTCGAGTTTGGAGCACTTGCCCTAGTTGGTTGGGGTTGGCCGGTTGATGTGGTAGATCCAAGTACTACTTGCAATTATGATGAGTGGTGGGAATGATGTAGGCCTTTGAGGCTTACTGATCCTGGAGGTGATCCCATTGTGGGAAAAGCAGGTATTACAGGTCATCGTGGGGAGTGACAACTTGTTGAGGTTCTCGCAGAGCAGTTGTATCGAGCTCGATGTGATGATGCACATGGTATTTAGGATGGGCGGGTGCCTCCTGCATAGGGTTAGAGACAAGTTCTGGGTCCTCCTCCACCAGCTAGGGATGTTGATATATTGCTAGCTTATATGTTTTTGGATAGAGATGCAGAGATTGCACGGTGACAGGCTATGAAGGCTTTGGTAGACACCTTGAGGGCTGAGCAAGAGAGCATGATTGGCCAGCGACATGTTGCAGAGGATCAAGTACTGTTACTAACAACAAAGAGAGATACTCTCCGAGAAGAGCATGATAGTATGTGAGATGAGTGAGATCAGTATCTACAAACATCCACCTATTATCAGACCTTATATGATTCTATTGTTCCTAGGGCCTCTTGGCATCAACAGTTTGGGGAGCTGAGTGCTGTGAGCGATGGCGGTGGTGGTGCAGGTGCAGGTGTAGGTGGTCAGTCTATGAGATAACTAGATCATTTTGGTGGTCAGTAGTGTTCTGTCTCTCCTGTTCAAATATTAATTTTTTGGTACTTGATCTTCATGTTGTTTCATGGTGCAAAGGCATTTTGTAGACGTGTGTTATATACATTCATTGGTCTAGTCGAGAACTCATATATATGTTATGATTTTGTATTTTCCTATCACACTTGTGTCAATGTGGATGATGTACTCATGACATATTCCCTTTTTGATGATGATATATATGAGATATACCTTCTTTGATTCAGCCTCATTTTATGCTTATGTGATGGCGATATATGATGATGTATGTTTATATGTGTTTTTGTGTTTTTCTGATGTATGAATTTTGATGTGGATGGATGAATCATACTTTGTATCGTTTATGATTTGGTTTATGTTGATAAGTGAATTCCCCATACATGATACACGATGTTTTCATTTGGTTTATTATCATCATGATATGTATTGATAACATTTGTGGATGTAGTATGGATATGGTATTGATGATGTTTTACGTAGGATGAATGTTAATCAAAAGAAATATTGATGTTAGATAGAGATATGATGTTAATTAGAAGAAATATTGATGATGGATAGAATTTGATGTTAATTAGAAGATCTATTGATGATGGATAGAAATTTGATGTTAATTAGAAGAACTATTGATGATGGATAGTGATTGATGAGTTGCTTTTGCTTCGCTTTAGAGACTTCACAGTTTGAAAACCATGTTTGGTGTAGCAAATAGATACGATGCACCAGGGTATGAATTACCAAAGTGAATTTGTATCCATTACATGGACTTTGACTCTACAAACAAAGAATATATTTGTTCATACCAGACATACAAAAACTTTGTTTAAAGTATAGGGGGTTGCGTGAAAAATATTTCAAACCAGTCACATAGAGAGGTATAGAACACCTACCATGTAACTGCTTTGCGAACTATTTTAATACAATTTCCATACCAAATAAAGAAAGTATTCGCCATGGTAATATTACAAAAATACCTTAAAAACAACAAATCGAAATGACACTCAATTTCCCCCTTTCCTTCTTCTCTAAATCCTTATGGACATCCTCGAGAGATCATGGGAATGAGTCAATAAAATAAATCACAAAAAAAGTAAGACCATAAAAAGATAAAAACAAAATTGCAGTATCACTTGTGATATCTGTTTAGGGTGGGCTATTATCCGTTGTTGATCATGTCTATCGTAGGAACGGATCCGTTAAGGCATATCTCAGGATGTTGTTGGGAGTTGTTAAAAAGATAGGTAGTTGATACTTTGGCATTGTTTTCATTAGTTTATAGTCAACTCTTATGTGATTGTTTTGCTTGAAAGTTTTAACTTTTGATGTTTTGTTTGTTTGTTTGTTTTGTCAAAGGATGATTGTGATGATCCGTTTATCATGGATGAAATGTTTATCATGCATTTTGATGACGAGATGATGGGATGTGTCTTTTTGTTTTTCTAAGTTTTATGATGTTATTTTGTTTTGTTTTTAGGGAACCAACCTAGGGCCTCAGGGGCTCATCAAAGATAAGCATTGCCTACATTGTACACGTAGAGGCTCGTAGTGCGCTTGGTTTAACCCTTTTGACTTTTTTTGTTTTGTGAATATTTTTGGATTTTGTATATTGTATATGTTTTTGGGATTTTGTATTTTGTATATGTTTTTGGGATTTTGTATTTTTTGACTAAGTCAAAATAAAGCATGTTGGAAACCTAAGGGGACTGACCTGGGGTCTCGGGGGCTAAAAGGCCTTGCCTATGTTGTACACGTAGAGACCACGTAGTTCGACCTTTTGACTCAAAGCATGATTTTTTTTTGGGTTAACAACATCGATAACTTGGATTGATATCCCGTTTCTGTGTCTAGGGGATATGTTGTGGGAAATTGACTTGAACTATCTATGAGGTTCAAGCAAATGTTGATATCTTAGACTGTTTGAGTGAAGGAATAACCCAATGGTGTTGTTTTGTTTTTGATGTTTTTTGTATGTTTTTGATTTTTTTTTTCTTGTGTTTTTGACTTTTGTTGTTTTATGACCATGATCGGATGCTGCCAAATCTAATCCATGAACAACTTTAGGATGTTGTCCCCAATAAATTGACTTACCTTAATTAGTGACAAGCCATGGTTGGATACATTTTTTATGAAATGGATGGGTGGATGTTGTGACAAAGTGTTGATAGATAATGATACATGTTTTATTCATACATAACACTTGTTTGCCAGGTTTTCACTATGGTACCTATTCTAGGAGCACCACAAATCGGTTTTCACTCCAAGAACGTTTTATTTCTCTTTACTATTTTTCTTGCTTTTTGATTTTTATGTATTTTTTTTCTCTTTTTTCTCTTTTTTTTTTGGATTTTTACTCTTTTTCCTGGGGTATTCTGATGCATTTCATGTATAGAACTTCTTGAGGTGGTTGTTGTTCAGTGGTTTGGCTAGAGGTTCTCCTTCAGGATTAGCCAACTGATATGCCCCAGAGTCGTAGCTTGCTGTTATGATGAATGGGCCTAACTAGTTAGGTTCAAATTTTCCCTTTCCATCTTGATTCAATTGTATCTTCTAATTCTCCTTGAGGACTAAGTCACCAACTTGAAAGTTCTTGTCTTTGATTCTCTTGTTATAGCTTCATTTGAGCCGATTCTGATAAACTTGTAGATGATCTAACATGCTCAAACTCCTTTCATCTAGGAGCTCTAATTCATTCAGTGGATACCTTGTATTCTTCATTGTTGATCATTCCTTTTAATGAGACTCGTAATGAGGGGATTTCAACCTCAATAGGTAATACAAATTTTGATCTGTAGACCATGGAAAAGGGTGTGGTGCCACTATGTGTGCAATGGTTGTTCGATAAGCCCATAAGGCTAGGTTTAGTTGCAAATTCCAATCATGACCAACATCATTGACAATATTTTTTCAATATTTTCAAGATTGTTTTATTGGATGCCTCTGCCTGACCATTTCCTTGAGGATAGTAGGGAATAGAAAATCTATGTTGGATAGAGAACTTGGAACAAAGTTCCTAGACATCTTGATTCTTGAATGGGGTGTCGTTGTCTATTACAATTGTCTGTGGGATTCCATACCTACAAATGAGATAATTCAAAATGAGTTTTGATATCTATTTTTTGGTGATATAGGTCAATGGAATTGCTTCTATCCATTTAGTGAAGTATTATGTTGTGGTGATAATGAATTTATTCCCATTGGATGAAGCAGGTGATATCTTACCTACCAAGTCTAATCCCCATTGTGAAAAAAGGCCATGGTGTTGTAATGGGTCTTAACTCTTGTGCTGGTGCATGAACTAGCTCACTGTGTTGCTGACATTTTCGACACCTTCTAGAATGTTGAATGCAGTCTTGCTCCATGGAAGACCAATAGTATCCTACCCTGAGTAGCTTCTGGACTAGGATAGGTCTGCTAGAGTGGGATCCACAAATACCTTTGTGGACCTCTTGTAAGACTGTTTGTACTTCTTCTACGTTAAGGCATTAGAGTAACATACCATCTAGGATACGATGGTATAGGATGTCTTCTAATATCATAAAATGGGAGGTCCTACAGGTGAAGGTTTTCTTCTGAGTAGTCATTAAGTCAAGTGGTATGATACCATTCCGGATATAGTCAAAAGTATCTTGGTACCATGGGGAGTTAGGACCAACAACAACGCATACCATTTCTAATTTTGGGATGTCGAATGTAGACACAAGTAATTATTCCATGAGGAATTCATAGTTAGGCACATTATGAAGAATATCAAGAAGCAAGCCTATCATTGCCATTGCATCAACAACTCTGTTATAAATCCTAGGAACCTGTTCAAAGGTTATTTTGATGAAGTACTCCTTGAATCTGTCCACCATTCTTTTGTATGGTAGAAATTTGTCATATTTTGTTTGGTATTCGTTGTTCACTTGTCTGATTACTAGCTGAGAGTCTCCAAAGACATGTAGTTCTTTTATTCTCCACTTGATCACCATTTTGAGCCCCGTGATAAGAGCTTCATATTCTGAGATGTTGTTTGTGCAAGGGAATGCAATCTTGTAGGCCTTGGGTATACTATCTCCCTGTGGTGTGAGAAATAAAATAACTGCTCTAGAACCATGTTGAGTATGGGACCCATCAAAGTATAGAGTCCATTGGCCTATTTGTTATGTCATCAAGGCACTCTCATCTATAAAATCCACTATGAGAGGTTTATGATCATCTATGGGTTCTTCGGCCAGTTGGTCTGCTATGACTTGTCCCTTTATAGCTCGCCTGTCCATGTACTCTATATCAAATTCACTCAGGATCATTACCCATTTGGCTATTCAACCTATTAAGGCTGCTTTTGCTAGTAAATATTTGAGTGGGTCCACCTTTGAAATCAATTTCACTTTTTTTTAAGATGTAATCTCTTAGATTTTGTGTTGAAAAAATGACTGAGACATGCTCTTTCAATGGGTGAATAGTTCAATTCATAGCCCACTAGTGTTCTGCTGATATAGTAGACTGCCCTTTCTTTATTGTTATCATCGAGCTGGGCCAAGAGAGCTCCCAATGTTGCTTGTGTGGTAGACACATAAAGTATCATCTCCTTTTATGGAATAGGTGGCATGAGTACAGGAGGAGTAAGTAGATACTCCTTGACTTGATGGAATGCTTGGTCACATCTCCCATCCTATTTGAAGGTGATTTCTTTGTGTAGGAGATGAGTGAAAGGGTGGCACTTGTTTGCTAGTTGTGCGATAAATCACTTGATGGATTGTAGCTTCCCTTGTAGGATCCTCAATTATTTGAGTGTCTTTGGAGAAGGCATCTCTATTATAGCTTTTATCTTGGTAGGATCCACTCCTATCCATCTTCTTGACACTATGTACCCCAACAAATTTCTAGATGTTACTCCAAACACACACTTTTTAGGATTGAGTCTAAGATTGTACTGTTCTAGTCGATCAAATACCCTTGCTAGGTTTGTCAAGTGATCTGCCCTTTTGATTGAATTTTCTAGGATGTCATCCACATAGTCCTCCATGATTGTGTGTAGCATGTCATAAAATATGGTAGTCATCACTCTCTGATAGGTTGCTCTTGCATTCTTTAGACCAAAAGGCATTACATTTCAACAAAAAATTCCCCAAGCACAAGTGAATGCTGTTTTGTGTTGGTCATCTAGAGAAATTTTTATTAGGTTGTATCTAGAGAAACCATCAATTAAGGAAAAAATCTAATCCCCTACTGTTAGATCTACAATCATGTCAATGCTTGGCAACATAAAGTCATCTTTTGGACAAGCCTTGTTCAAGTCTATGAAGTATGCACATATCCTTATGCCCCCAATAGGTTTGGACACTTCTAAGTTAGATTGGATATCCATTGTGGATAGTCGATGGGTTTGATGAAACCCACATCTAGTAGTTTCTTTAGTTCTACCTTTACCAGTAATGCTATTTGGGGATGCATTTTTCTAAGTTTCTATTTGATAGGATTTGCTCCAGGGATGACAACTAGATGATGCACCACTAATGCTGGATCTAGTCCAAGCATGTCACTATAGGTCTAGGCAAAGTTTATCTTTCTCTCTTTGATGAATGCTATGAAATTTTCTTTCTCCTCAGCATCAAGTGATGCTGCATGGTATGATATCTTTGGGTCCTCTACTGTGCCAACATTTATAGATTCTATTTCTTCTACAAGGAGTGTTGATATCTCTTGATATTCTGATATGGGGAGATTGAATCCTCCATCCTTGGGTGCATTTGGGAGGGTTTCAACTTCGGATGCATCCTTTATTTTTCTCTTTTTCTGGATCCGATAGAGCCAAAGTGTGGTTTTCCCTAAGGGATTATTTTTTTATGTTTTTCCTTTCATTTTTGTGGCTGGAAGATTCAATATATCCACCAAAGTATGCCTCTTGTTCTAGCTCCATGATGAACCCTACTTTGTGATCTCTTGCTGGTATGTTTGTTCGAAGTCCCATGAACTTTGCGATTGCCTCGTCATTCTAGAATTGATCCACAATAGGTGTATGTTGTTGTTGATCCCAATCTATGAGTTGTGGGTAAAAGAGTGGGAGACTATCATCTTGGTCTGCAAAGCTTACAAAAGTAGGTGAAAGGGTCAATATGGCTCTAGTGTATTTTTCCCATTGGGTATCTAGGTCATCATTACTAGAAGTGGGGGAATCATATCCGGTGATGAAGGAAGGAGAATCCCATTCGTATTCATTAGAGTCTATTTCAGAATGGTAATAGATGTTGGGGATGGTTTCCATGTATTAGAGAGGGAACATATCAATTCTAAAGCTGTCAAATAAGTCTTCGATGGGTAACTCGTAATCCATGACATGATAGATATCCAATGCCTTAACGCTAGCAGAAGTTTCTCATTTCTTCCAAGAGGTTCATTTGGTTTTTGGAATGACCACGTCTTTTGGTTTATAACCTAGCCCCATATTCTTTTGCCTCTGTTCCACTATGATTGGCTCTAATCGACCTTTTTTATGTAGCCCAAGGCCACCTGTTCCATTGTATCCCATTTGTTTGACTAATTGATAACCTCTAGTGTTAGGATCAATTAAAATGGGTTGTGGCTTTTATGGTTCTTTTTGGTCCTCCTTGTAGATCATAGATGAAAGGTACTCGTCAAATATTTATTCGTCTTTCATGTCTCCCCATCTAGTAAAAATAATGGATTTGGATATCATTTGTACTATCTTGATCTCTTTTGGACCTCCATATACTTTGGGTGTTGGTGGAAGCATGCCGATACAAAATGCTTGGTTAAAATGGTAGTTCCCATTACCCTTTTCAAGTACTTGAATCTTGGCATTTGTTTTCGGCTGTTCACTTGATGTGTTTTTGGTGGAGGTTGATGGAATCATGGAAGGGTCAACATAAGAAAAGGAATGGAAGGCTATATCATTGCTAGGAACATGTTGGATTTTGTTGTATTTCTCCTCCAACTTTGCACAAAAATAAAAAGGTCTAGGATCGACATATAGTATTACTTTCTTCCTTCATGGGGAAACTTTAGGCATTGATGAAAAGTGGAAGGGACTACTTGTAATGTGTGGATACAAGGGCGTCCTAGGAGTAAGTTTTATGGTAACTCAAGATCCAGTACTTGACAAGTAGTTTCTGTGATGGATGGTCCTATCTGCACTGACAACTTGATTGTTCCTTCATAATTTCCTTCCAATTCATAATAGGCCCTTATGGTGATACTCTTTCTTTTGTCAATCACATCATCAGAATACCCCAATGGTTTGATGAATTTCAAGGTACAAATGTTTAAACCTGCACCATTATCTATTAATACTCGTTTGACCATGGTTTTGTGAACACCAACCTCTATGTATAAAGCTTGATTATGCAATGTTCTTTGTGGTAAATATTTCTCTAAAAATACTAAATGATTACTTGCAGTGATTTTTCCAACCATAACTTGGAATTTACTGGGATCGAGGTCATTAGGGACTGACATTTCCAATGATTTTTCCAATATCTCCCTATGTGCGGGTGATAGTTTTAAAAATTCTAGGATGGAGATGAGGGCAGGTGTCTTCTTTAGTTGTTCCACAATACTGTAGTCACTTGGTGACTTGATTATGGGTTTGAGAGGTGCTCCTTGTATTGTAACTCTTCCTCAATGGGTATTCACGTTGTAGTTGTTGTCCCCTCCTCGTATCGTTACTACGTTTTCCCTATTGTCATCAACTTGCGAGAGGGTTCCTAAAACTGTGTCACTGTATGTGTAATTATCATTGTGGTACTCTTGTCCCTTTCCTTTATCATTCCTCTTAGCATGGTTTGGGACCGGGTTTGATTATATTTGTAGGTCCTTGTTTTCAGGACGATGATCAACGTCTACTTCCCCTTTTTCTATCAAGTCCTGAATGATATGTTTGAGGCCCATCCAATTGTTGTTTGTATGTCCTTTAATCATATGGAAATGACACAAGTCTTTCTCATTGTACCGCGGTGTCTTAAATCTAGGTTCCTCATAATTTGGGCAGTCATTCATTTTGATGAGGTTTTGTTGTACTAGTTTGAACATAATTGTTGCAAGTGACTCACCTAATACAGTGAATTGCCTCCTAGGTTGATCATATTGCCTTTGTTGCCCTCCCTGATTTGTCTATTGATTTACGACCTCATTGTTCTTGGGATAGGTAACTTGGTTGCTTTGAGTGTTGTTAGGACCATAGCTTGTTTGTGCCACCTGTGGTTTGTTTTGATTTGTGTTATGTGCGTTCCATACTGCTCTAGCATCTACCACTCCATCGTTTGTGACATTCTTGTTTTTAGCCCAAATTTTGGGTTTCTCATTTGAGCTAGACGGATTATCTTTTGAGCTATTTGTTCTTGAAGTTCCTCTTTCTATGAGGGCTCTCTCAATATGTAAATCCTTTTCAATTGTTTCCTCAAAGTCTACAGGACATAGCATAGTGAGCTCGTAGGTTATTTCAGGCAGGAAATTCATGATGAAAATATCCACCAACTCCTTGTCTGGAATGGGCCATTTTCATTGACTCACTTTGTGTCTCCATCTCTATAGGTAAGAGGTAAAGGACTCTCCTTGTTTCTATTTGATCATGGATAGACTAGTGATGGTGACATCTTGTTCTATGTTAAATGAGAAGTGGGTTATAAATTTTCTAGACAACTCATCAAAAGTTTTGATTTCGGGTTGTAGATGGGTGAACCACTCCATTGCGTGACCTATAAGGCTGCATGGAAAGAGCCTCATGAGATAGGCATGATTGTTTTGTACCTCCATACATGATACCGAGAAGTCTCGTACATGATCTACCAGATCTCCTACTCCTTTATACTTTCCATCAAACTTGAGTATCTCAAAGTTTTTCGGAAAGGGTAGTGCTGTAATGGAACAATCAAATGGGAATAGACAAATTTCCTGTAGAGTGTAGGTCTTCTTTTGTTTTCCTATCTACATATTTTCTATTTGTTGGGTGATAAAATCTAGCCTTAGTTCTGTCATGCCAAAAAAATATCACTAGAAAAATCCAACCAATTTGTTTTTTGAAACAATATCACAAAATACTATCATTTAATAATCATACATGTGCATGATACATACAATGTGCATTGGGTGATGTAGCTTGTGCAACACCATCACCGACATGTCGCCTGAGAGTGAGGTAAGGAAATGAAAACAAATTTGGGTTGACTACGAATATAGAGTTTACTAAATTCCTAACTTCTCGTCAAAAGTTGATGCTCACTTTTGCAAGAAAGTTAATGTTCTCGCTAGAACTCCATGGTAATGGTTCTATAGGGAAAAGCATATAAATATCATCAACTTAATTTACTATTAATCTTAAGGTTTAGTTGACGAAATATTATTTTACTTGCTATCCCTACCCTTCTTATGACACCATGACGATTTACCAAGAAACATCCCTCTAACATTTTATTTTGAAAATCAAATACTAAAATAGGAAGAATACTTATAATTTACATTGGTCATTAAATTATTATTTATATTTATTTATATTTTAACCATTAATAAATTTAATTACTTATCCACCTTAAATAAATATATAAATAACATATCTATATGTATATATATTTTTAATTACTCTAAACCCCTAAAAGAAATACAAGATTTAACAATAGCATATATATGTAGATAATTAACATATATAATTAAATACATATTAATTCAAACAAAGTTAATTTACTTATTTTTAAAAGAAAAAGCAATTAAATAATAATAATAACAATTGAAAGAAGCCTCCCCTCTTTAAAAGATACTTTTAAATCTTATTACAATCCTTCTATATTTACATTATTACGCCGAAGGTGTGTCCTATATGAACTTTCAGAGTTCATTTTGCCTATCGACGGTCCATAACAAAGAATAGGCTTGGTTGACATTAAAAGGATTCTCAGCCATCCATCATTTCCCCATGTTTTTCTGCTTTCCCCGCCTCTATCGGCTCTGCGTTCCTTTTATGAGCAGTTTACCAATGAAATACGAATTTGTATTGGGAGGAAATACATAATGTGACGTAGGTTACATGATCTGATAGAAAAGTGTCAGAGTATTAAAGTCTACGTTTATTACATCTGTACAAAGTTTCCTCACATTGACAGACAAGAGATGGGCAGGCACGTGATTGTATTTACGTGCATGTCAGCGTTTCCTCTTTTTTTAAGGGATTTATTGGAAAATGTGCCCACGTCCCCTCAACAGTTTACCAACCCATTTTTTACGATAGCCTACGAATCTCAGCTGCAAGACGATTCACTGTGCCAAAATGAGATTTGGAACAGGGTATGCACAAAAATCAAAGCATAAAGGGAGCGGGAATTTTAATTATTTAATACAATATAAATAATATTTAGTATCAATACTGACATTCTTGACTTTTTATGCAGATATTATTAAATTCTAATTATTATTTCTTAGGGTTAATAAATTTTAATTATTATTGTTTAGGATTAAATATATAAGAATAAATTATATAACTTGATAGTAATATTAAAATCAATAAAATAATAATTTAAATTATAAAAATATAAATTATCAATAATAATAAAATCAATAAAATAGTAATATAAATTATAATTTATATAAAAATATAATTTAATAAATATAATAATATAAAAAAATAATAATAATATTAAAATCATTTTCTATATGATCTTATTTACTACACAAATATGTTAAAAAAACAAAAAACCAATTTTTCTCTAATTGACCTTTCACACCTCTTCGCGTACCCATTGCACAGGGGCGATAGTTAGTTGTAATTTATCTTTTAAGGGAAGAAGGGACAAGGAGAACTATCCCTTTTCAAATAAATTTCTTTGTATTACGAGGACCTTTTTCCATTACACATTTTCATATTTGAAATTTAAAGAATATTTTCTAAGAATGTGAGGATATATTTCCCACGTCCTCCTTATCCAATGAAATTTGAATTTCCTCCCACTTTAAAACCGAGTGAATACGTGTAATTTTTGAATCATCGAGGCTTAAGTGTTTTCAAGCATGAACTATGCCTCCAAAATTCTTGGCATTGGTATTGGTACCAAGCATAATACTCGAGGCAACATGATAATCATGAATTTATGTGTGCACCGTAATTTACTTTACCTTTCAAATACTAAATGTTCATTTTTTTTACGTTAGACATTGTGAGTTTAATTGAGTCATATCCAATCATTGGTATCATCAAATTATTATTAGGCAAAGTTATCCAACTGCCAGTATTTCCTTTACGATTGGGATGGCGATAACATCGATGATAATGAAATTAATGATTTACTCTGTGGTTTAACGTAAATGTTATCATTATATTTCGGTTATTGATTTTAACGGTAAAGTTAAATTAAAGTTGTGTTGACACCATCGCATTAACAACAGAAACTCCAAGAATGGATAATTCATTTCTTTGGGATGTTAGTTTATTTACTAAAGACAATAAGGCGGCTGGCTAAAAGAAGACAAAGAAAAGAACTAATTGCATTTGAGGCATTTTAATAATTAACCTGTTTATCCCGTGACTCCCAAGCATGATAGAGGTGGCAGAAAAATATTATTTATGGCTTGCCTCGTGCTACAGACATCGATGGGTTTTTCCAGCTCAAGTATTGGCCACCAACCAGAGCACGAGGATTAAACGCTTCCATGGAGGTTGTAGCATCTCCTATGATTTCTTCTATTGCTGACGTGGTAAGCCTACTCCCATGTTGCATCGGTTTATGTTCCCTGTTGCATTTAATGCGTTCAAATCGACTTAACTCCGTGGCGTCCTCACCTAGCTAGCCCATTACTTCGCTTTAAATTTTATGCAGCTCTGACATACACAAAATTCATTGTCTGAGAAAATTAGGTTGGGTACAGAGAACAAAGAGATATAATTTGAACCTCATAAAAGCCCCTGTTCAGGTGATAAGATCAGGCAATGGCTACCCAGCCTACAAAAGGCATGGGCATTCGATGGCTTGCCATGCCATGCCATGCCCGTAGTCGAATCAATTTCTGTATTTATGTGCAAATATATATTATATGCTGCTCATTAACAATTGTTATCCATCTGTGTTAATTTGAAATTAAAATTGTTTAACTTAATATTTATTTTTAAGTATATTACTTAATTTTAAGTGATAATTGTTTGAGTGATTATTATTCAATGTATATATAAATATGTAAATATATATATTTTATATAATTTATATTTATTATTAAATATTTATATTTTATAAAATTTATATGTATTGTTTTAATAAAATAAAATTTTAAAAATAATTTTGAGTAAGTTGATTAATTAATGTATTTATTTTTTATAAGAAATTTAGATAAAATTAATTAGAATGTACATAATAAGAATACATTTTTTATAACATAAACATTGAAAATAGAAAGATTGACCAAGTCATATATATAATAAGCACAACATGTATTATAAGAATATGAATCTACATTAATGTAATGATTGTAACTCATAAGAGATCATATTATAATTATTTTTATGAACATAAAACTATATTAATCAAACTTTTTTATAGATTCACAATTACACATGCACAAATTTTGAAGAGAAATTTTGAAGTAAATACAAAGACCTCTACATTACATTAATAAAATCATGTTTATTTATCAAAGCCAATCACAAAAATAAAAATAAATAATTGTATTAGCAATTCAATTATATGATTGCATTTTTTTAGTTTGAATACTATTTTTAATATTATGATTGTGAAAATAACTAGCAATCCAACCTTGGTGTGGAATGGGTACGCCGAAGAGGTATGAAAAGTTAATTAGGGAGAAAATATTTTAATTTTTTTTTTGCATTTATGTATTGATCAAATTGGTTGGTCATTTAAGAAATGATTTTGTTGATATATTATTATTAATATTTTATTACTATTTTTATAATATTATATTATTACTATTAATATAGTTTTTATTATATATATTTTTTATACATTTACTATTATATTATTATTATTTTATTAATATATCAAGTTTGCATTATGTTACATTATTATTATATTAATACATGATTGGATTAGGTACTAGCATACCTATATTTAAAAAATATGGAGAGAAATTAATAATGATAGATTAAAATATGAAGGTTATATAAAAGAGGGCAGTAATAATTATTTTAATGTCTTCCTAAGTTAATGTTAATTCATTCTATGTTGTGGCAAAACCAATTATTAACATTGGGAAAAATTTATACTGCATTTGATGCTTGTTATTTGGAATAATCATGATCTTCATTATTGACTTTTAATTAAATGCTAATGTTGTCAATGATAATTTAAATTACTATCTATGTTTCATGGAAGGTTAAACTCAAGAATTACTTATGGAATTTATACCATTAAGAAGAATGAAATTATTTTATATTTTTAAAATTGTGGTTAATTGATAAAAAAGGGAAAAAACATAAAGGAAGAAGGTCAAGATTTTGGGCAATGGAAAGTACAAGATTTTGGGCAATGGAAAATAATTGATTTCTTGGACGTATAAATAATAATAATATTTAAAATTATTGAAGATTTACTAAGAAAAGTATATATATTTTAGGATCTCAAGTAACTATTAAAATATTGTATTAAGAAATAATTTTCTATAAACTATAAGTTTACTACGAGTGTTGATGGCAATAAAATCGTCCTCAATACTATTGAAAAATGAGGTTGAAAAAGGATAATAACATTATGGGTAATCCTGAGTTAATTTTAGATTACATAAAATCAAAAACTTAGCTAGTATCACCTTACACCTTAGCAATTGTCACATTCATACCTGTGGACATGAAAATCTGCAAATGGTTAGCACAATGACAAAACAACATAAACAGAAATTCCTATCCCTATGAGATAATACTTCATGATTCAAATGCAACCAAACAACAAAATTAAACAAAGCATCTAAACCATGAAACAAACCTATCCCATATTGGATTAGTTCAACTTGGTTGTGTAGGAAGCTGCCCTTTCCCAATCCATGATAAGCAAAATGCCAAATGATGAGCAAGATTAGTTCTCACAAGTGGAGAGTAACCTTGCCATGAGAATGTGTTGTTGCTAAGCAAATGGTGTTGTGATGAACAAGATTGATTCTCAAATGAAGAGAGTAACCTTACAATGAGTAAGTGTTGTTGTGTTGTGAAGAAATGCTTTGCATTTTATAGATTCAAAGGTAGGAGATTGAAAGATTTTGATGAATGTGGGATAATTCACAAACCAATGACAAGGTGCCACTTGTCAAGTTGTGAGAGGGTGAGGAATGTGCAAGTCTTGGCCAATGTGCCAATTTGAAATTCAAATTTGGATGAAATGACATGTTTAGGGGGGATGAAAGGTGCAATAAATGCCATGT
Organism: Sequoiadendron giganteum; assembly: GCA_007115665.2. Classification (NCBI taxonomy): domain Eukaryota; kingdom Viridiplantae; phylum Streptophyta; class Pinopsida; order Cupressales; family Cupressaceae; genus Sequoiadendron; species Sequoiadendron giganteum. The sequence continues at coordinate 685,826,179 of CM021100.1, read as the reverse complement.
TTGACTTGTGCAAATAGCATTTAAAACCTTGTTGGAAGGGACAAGTCCCTTTTGGGGGGAAGATTCAAATTGGAAGAATATTCCATTTTGATGCCATTTTGAATGTAATTAGAAGAAATAATAAATCAAATAAATGATTTATTGGTGCAAGTGGGTGGGTTAGTTAAGAGTTTGGATTTGACTCTAGTTGAGTCAAAAGCTAGAGAATGATAATCATGATTAGAAGTTAATTAATTTAGATTAATTAACTTAGGGGATTTTAGGAGGTGACATTTGATTAAATCAGTTTGATTTATTAAATCAAATGAGAAGAACATAAGGATTAAATAATTTGATTTATTTAATGAACCTTAGGAAATTAATCAATAAATTGTCTTAATTGATTAATAGGAGAAATGTTAGTTTTGCATATCTAAATTTTGCCCCTCTTTGAAGCAATGTACTCGAAGAATGATGCCGCTGACATCGAAAATAAAAAATAGATTTTTTGGATGCCCCAGTGAAAATAAGTACGTTAGTACAATACCTATATGGCACTTACTCGATATTAATGCAACTAACGTTTAGGAAAAGTAATGTTTAATCACTATGGTTGAACAATAATATATTTATTAAGTTAAAAATGATGATTAGATAATATTAAAAAAAATATATAGTTGAATTTTATTTTATTTCTTTTGGTTAAAATTATAGGCATGACACATTTGTCTTATCTTTTAACTTCTCCTGAAAATGTTTTATTCTTTCAATTGTACACTCTTTTCAAAATCCGTTACAACAATCTTTGCTTCTTTCCTGAAAATATTTAAATCATATTATATTCCCCAATATTAATGGCATTGTGAACAAAAAATTTCTTTAACCACCTATATTATAATTAAAATAAAATAATCCTTAAATAGAAAAAATTAAAATAACTCTTAAGTAAATAAGATAACCTAAGAGTGATAAAATAACCTAATTATAATATTAATTCACTTTTATTTACAACTATTTTCATTTTTCTAATTCTATTTACATTTTTACAAGAGAATACTTGTTAACCCACCAAAAATATATGTAATCACCATGTTTTCAAATGGAAAAAAATAACATTAATTATTTTTGAACAATAGGTTGGTAACTATCTTGACCTAATTATATATTTTGTGTTTAAATGGATCATTAAATATACTAAAACATATGTATTCAAAAATATGCTGAATAAATATATAAATTTTATTTAATTGATCTAATTAATCAAAGTGTTAAATGTTAATAATATTTTATTTTTAACATTGGAGTCAAGTGTAAAAGTGATTTCCATTTAATTATGTATGTTTTTACATCAAACTTTAATCACATTAATATAATGTATTAGTATATCATGTTATAAATGAAAACATATTAGTTTAATTAAAATATATCATTAAATTATAAAGGGTATTGTACATTTTTTTTTCAATTAAGTTTAAACCTACACTTTATTTTTTCATTCTCTCTATATATTATTAGTCTTATGTTTCCATCTAATTTCTTTTGCTATTTAATCCTATTTACTGCTCATTTTAACTCCTTGCTCCCCTACCCTTGCTTTTTTATTCTCTTTTCACCTCCCTTCCTTTCAAGAGGTTCAATGTGATTATTATATTCATATTAGGGTTAAAATTAAAGTGATTATAACCATTAATCTATATTTTGGGGCAGCCCATAATTTATTAAAATTTAGCACAGCCCTAATTAGATTAAAACTTTATTCTAACCTTAATCCTACCCTAATCGTAATTCTAACCATGGTCCACTCCCTATAAATTATTATATTTAAAATATTATAATAATATATTTAATCTATTACTAATTGAACTGTAACCCTAATCAAAATATAAGCATAATTCAAGGCTAACCCCATCCCTAACCCCAAATGAATCATAATGTCAAACCTAACCCTAATCCTTATTGAATTATAATATTAATTGTAACACTATACAAACCCTAACCTTAATTCATCCTAAAACCCTCATACTAGTCTAACCCTAGCCTTGCAAATTGCAATTCTAATCCTAATTAAACATAACAATACTTATAAACCTATAAGAACTCTAACCTTAATTAATCATAGAAATCTAACCCTAATTGAACCATAACCTTGCAAATTGTAATTCTAATCCTAATTAAACATATAAATAATTATAAAACTATAAGAACTCTGACCTTAACTAATCTAAACCTAACCTTAACCATAATTGAACCATCAACGTAATTGAACTTCAACCCTAATTGAAACTTAACCTTGACAAAATTATAATCTTAACCCTAATTAAATTGTAATCTAACCCTAACCATAATAATAATATTATATCAATTATTTTAAGAACTTATTTTTATTTGTTATCATAAATTTATTATATTTTCTTCGTATTTAATTTTACAAATTTTTAACATGATTTTAAATGTGCACTTATTATGAAAAGTCTTTCTATTAGGATGCATATTTAAGTTGCTATTATTTTGTACAATAAAATATTTAGTGAAACCTCAAATTTATAATATTTCTTTATAAATATATATTGATTTTGAATAAAAATAGAATATGAAATTTTTTTCTTTTTGAAATATTTTTCAATTTAAAAAAAAGAAATTGAATATTTTTTATGATTTAAATATAATAATTTAGAAACATATTTTTATGTAATTGTAAATTTAAGATTTTTTTAATTTAGTTTTCTAATTTCTAATTTTAAATAGTTAATTTAGATTTTTTTTTTAAATAATTATTGTTCATTCTTTTATAATTTAATTATTATTCTAGTGTGAAAAAATATTGTATAATGATATCAAAGAATATTTTTGTTTTTAATTTTAGTATATTAATGTATAAACTTATATGTAATAGTACATTTAACAAAGTTTATTCATACTTAATTATCTAAATTTTACAAACCTCACATATTTTTCAATATTGTATCATGATAGATAATATTTTTGATTGAAAAAGATTGCTTAAACAAGTCTATATAAAATGGGATATCCTATTTTAAAATAATCTTGAATATTTTTTAATTTGAAGTCTATGAATTTCAAAACTTAATTTTATAAAATTTAGTAAGTTCTTTTATTACATTTATAAATTTATAAATTTACCACGTTGTATTCAAAATAAAATATGGATGAATGTTCTACTAATTATTTAGCTAATTATATGTAATCTACTATTCAAATACCCAACAAACAATTAATATATTTTAACATATAAGTGAAGATGTTATATAAGATGTTTTGCAATAATAAATCTTGACAATGACAACCAAAACTGATTTTCAATAATAAATATTTAAAATGGCAACCAAACAAGATTTCCAAATTCATTTCAAAATTGACATCTATTAGATTAGAGGACAGATTATAATTTTTACATAACAATTTATTTGAAAGTAAAAAACATATATATAGGTTGTGGAAATACAGTAAACTAATTTTTAATGATACATAATAGTTTTGATAAAAATTAAAGATATAACTATATGTTGCATGATTATCCAATACATGAAACTAAATAGAAGATTAAACATATTTTAAATTAACCTATAAGCACCAATGCAAGATCATGGCAGCTGATTAGACATATAACCAGATTCTATGTGTTTATCTTTTATAGAGTTGGATCTTCTAAATTCACAAAAGAAAAAATATTTTTCAACCTTTACATTTTTCAAAAACTGAAGTAATGTCCCTAAACAAAAGTAAAATAATCCACGCCTTTATTATAGCTACCCATATCCAAAAATGTTGGATGTCTATCTAGTTATAGAATTAAATTTGTGGAGTTTTTATTGAAATAGACTCACATACTCATTGCTTGCTTTCGCTAATCTTAACAGTTCAACAATAAATTAGGGGATGCCATTGAAAATCTTCCAAACAGCTTTACACATGCTAATTATTTAAACAATTTAAAAAGTATAGTCTATTCCGCATAAATTAGTTGTAGTTTAATCTATTGCATATCTCTCCCTAATTTTCAAACCCATTTTCAGAATTTGGTTAGAGGGAGTAATTTTCTTGAAACTCTCCCTCTCCATACATCTCTTAAAATTCTCAATAGTTTCTTAAGTATGGAACCAAGATATTAGGGAAACAAAGGCAATGTAAGGAACCTTAAGTCCTTTCCAGCGAAGAAAGGCAGGGAACCTTCTCCCGAAATTTCTTTCAATGCACCTTCTAAAAGTGTAAGGTTCCCAATAAGTCACGCTTGGCCTACTCCTAAGCCTCATTTTTTATTTCACTAATATGAAACATTGATTCAAAAAACTGCAAAAATAGAGAACGCATGTATTATACCTATTCAAAACTGCAGTAACTGTGAAGAAACACTGGAATGAACCCAACCAATTAACAAAATACAACTAATAAAGAATGAAAAAAATTACATCAATAGCTCCTGGCAACTGCATTGATATCCAATATGTAAGAAGCAATCCAATATGTAAGAAGCAACCACTATCAATAACTATTTTTTTAGTTGGAATAGTCTTTTCTAATGGATTTTTATTTCTTCAAAATTGTAACAATAAAAATTAATATAATTATTGATTATTGATATTATACAGTATCTATATTATATATTATGTGATGATTTATTCTATTGATATTATAATTATTTATAATTAACAATCAACATAGTTTTTCCCAAAATATTTTATATCACTTTTTACTTTACATTTTATTTTTTCATATTATATTATATTATAGGTACATTTTGATAGTTAAACTAAATGAATTCCTATTTTCATTCACAAATCCTACAATTTTGTTAATTATAATATTTTAATTTTGTTAATTTTTTTAATATTCATTATGTTATAACCAAATTTCTATGTTTTTCACAGTTAATCATCATGACGGCTATGCACAGTTCAATCGTATTCCCTCCCCTCTCGAGCAGTGCACATCATTGATTGACAAACTTAGCCCCCTATTCTCAAATAGGACACGCCTTCCGCATAAAAATACACTTAAAGAAGGATAAAACAACTAATTGGATGTTTTTTGTGGTTAAAATATGTATTGCATTATTCTTATTGGACAATTTCAAGTGCATGGATAAAATTCAAATCTCTCAAGCCAATAATATTGTCCTCATTCTTACTTGAATGATTTGATAAGATAGAAAATACAAATATTAATGAGAAGAAAAAATAAGGAGCATTCATTTATTTTCTTATCTCTAAGCCATCTATCAAAGAAAACATCTAATACAATTATTTATTTTTATTTTTGTGATTGGCTTTGCTAAATAAACATGATTTTATTAATGTGATGTAGAGGTCTCTGTATTTACTTCAAAATTTCCTTTCAAAATTTGTGCATGTGTAATTGTGAATCTATAAAAATGTTTGATTAATATAATTTTATGTTCATAAAAGTAATTATAATATGATCTTTTATGAGTTACAATCATTACATTAATGTAGATTCATATTCTTATAATACATGTTGTGCTTATTATATATATGACTTGGTCAATCTTTCTATTTTCAATGTTTATGCTATAAAAAATGTATTCTTATTATATACATTCTAATTAATTTTATCTAAAAAATTTTTTAAAATAAAATACATTAATTAATCAACTTACTCAAAATTATTTTTAAAATTTTATTTTATTAAAACAATACATATAAATTTTATAAAATATAAATATTTAATAATAAATATAAAATATATATATTTACATATTTATATATACACTGAATAATCATCACTTAAAATTAAATAATATACTTAAAAGTAAATATTAAGTTAAACAATTTTAATTTCATTAATACAGATGGATAACAGTTGTTAATGAGCAGCATATAATATATATTTGCACGTAAATACAGAAATTACGGATTCTGACACTACGGATTCTGAGACTACGAATTGCTGCTGGTGATGTGACAGACCGTTAGAGGTGGAAGGACAGGCATGACATGGCAAGCCATCGAATGCCCATGCCTTTTGTAGGCTGGGTAGCCATTGCCATAAGATCATTGGTTAAGAGTCACGTCAGGTTTGAGAAACCCAAGACACAGGTAGACCACTGTCACGCATATTGGCTCTACCCATGGTACGCTGACTCCTAGATCCTAGCGTGTATAGATGAAGGACCACTGCGTACTTTCTTTCTCTGAGAAGACGTGCTAGAAAAACTACGGTAGGAATCTACAGTTTGAAAACTAATAAGCGAGTTGTAAGACCATTGAAAGCATAAGTGTTGCAGCTCCTCTGACACTATCGTCACTACACTCTTGAGACTAGGTATTGGTAAGCCGAAGGACTCGTTCCCACAGGACTCATCAAATCGTTACACAACAAAAAAATACATCTATTGATCTTTCTTGAAGCCGGTGTCAATCAATCTCTGATAGTAAATAATGTCCCAAAATAAGGTCATGCGACCATCGCCATCCAGCCCAGCATGACAAGTCATTCTTCTTGTTGAAGCAATAGTCCTCATGACACTCACACCCAAAAATCAGGAGTTTGGAGGCATGCATTTTCATCTACAACCAATAATAGGAGGGTTGGGAGTCAAGCCCACAAGATTAGCGCCTGAAGAACTCAAAATCACGTTGATCTAATTCTTCTGCATTGATCACTTTCTTCCTGGCGGATGATGTCTTCATAGTGGTTGATTGATCAAGCCATTACTACGTATGCTCCTTTACCGTTGCTTCTTTGCTTTAGTTCGGTACTTACATTTTCCTTGACACAAGAACTCTATGCCCGAGAGACCAATACAATGCGTTACAACTAAAAGTCATAACCTCTTGACTGCATAGGACCAAACAACTCTAGTTGGAGTGTTGAAGACAAGAGGGATGTTCTTTCTGATAAACTGAATAATTTATTGCACCTCCCTAGAGTCGTATGATGATTTAAGTTTCTAGAAACAATGTTCTCTTTAATCTCCATTTCTTACGCGATAGGGCATGTTATTCTACTTGGTTTTATAAAAATTGTGCATCTTCTACAAAAAGATGCTGGTACGAGCTTGTCTTCCTCTGTCAAATTCTTAAATCGCTCGATCTGTGTTGTTTTAGATAGTTTAGGACGAATAATCATTCCCTCAAAAAATTGTTTAAGTTATAAGTACAAGGGATTCATTGAGGATGAGAAAGGTCTCATGAATTTTTTTAAGCATGGTTCAACGAAGATTCTCACTTCCTTATCAAGACAGTAGTAGGGGTATTGATAGGGTATGATTATAAAGGCTCATTGGTTTTATGTTTTACCATAAGTTGTTTTCTGCAAATGAATCTAGCATTCCTTTCAAAATATATAAAAAAAATAATCTTTTTGTATGAGGCTGAGTCAAATTTTGGAATGATCCAAGAAATCGTAGTGGTGACATTTAGGCATAGGAAATGCATGTTGACAAAGTAGGTGCCTAGATTGGAATTGAATCTTCAACAGTTTCTTCTCTCTCTTTTTTTTTTTCTTAAAACAAACCCTCTTTGGACAGGCTACTAGATTTTATTTTCCTATTTCTCTACCTGCCTATTCCAATCAACAACAGTTAATATTCATACGAAATTCTAGGCTTACATTTTCAGATTGCAGCCAAATTTATTATACTTCATTTATATTGGAACTTCATCAGATAAATTAAATTTTTCTAACGAAAAAAATAAACATTAGTGAAACTTGTTACATTCCAACTCTTCCATATACCACAAGATACCAACTTACATTATTACAAACATTATTTCGGGAATGCAATAATAACACCATATGGATAAGGCTCGTTTTTGTTTTGTTTTTTTCTTTCATTTCTACTTTGACACTATGAAAATCATCACTTTAAGCTTTAAGCTTACAATATTACCATGATATTTGTGAAAAACAAATGATTTGCAACCCCATGAACCGGGTCTTACTCTCCACCCTACCATAATGGCGTCATGGAGCCTCGTGGGCTCTGGCCATACCCCCGAGCAAGGAATTCTTTTAGCCCCACAATGATCAGTGGAGTCTTTTCTCAATTTTACAAAGGAAAAAAAAAAAAAACATAGCACAATTTACATGCATCTAGGTTCTCTACTTTATGTTTTGAAACATAATCCATACAATAGGTCACCTCCTTACAACCAAGAAACAAGGCAAATGGAAAGGGAAGAACTTGTCTTTTATTTTAAATGGAGGTACTGGAATCTTGCATCTATCTTTCCTCTCCAACCAAGCCATCTCCCTCCCTATCTTCCAAAGAGATGGACTCCTCTCTTTTCTCTTTCTTTCTACCATCTTCACTCAAGTTCTCCAAGAGGAGAAGTGGGCAATGCCCAAATCTTCCATCTTCTTGAGGTATATAGGAATCCTCCAAACCTACACTATTTCCCACCTGTGCTCACACATGTGTGAGTCTTGTGCCAATTCCAAGAACTTTTGGGGAGCAGGAGGTTGAGAGTGACAAATCACTCTTCCCAAGCCCCGACACATTTTGAATTCGTCACATTTATGAATGTGGACCTTTGAGGGGTCTTTCCACACTCCCAGGACAAGTTCACATGTCAAAAAGGTTCCAAACCCATAGGTATAGGTCCTAGGGGTCTATTCTTGTTCAAAAACCAAGGAAATTGATTCAATAATCCCTTTTTAAAACCCACACAAGGATCCATACGAATTTTGACCCTAAACAAGGGTTCCAACCCCAACCAAACTCACATCACATGTCCTACAATTGGATTCTACTCCAACATAATCACCCAATCAATAATAAAACCTCAAACCCTTCTAAGTCAAATAGGGCTACACTTAAAACTTCCAAAGATGTATTTGATTTGATTCCAATATTTATCCATCTTCCTATTTGCATATTAAATTCCTGCACATTACCAACATCAACATGATTAGATCATATATCTCTTCATATTATTAACTAATCCAATTCACATAATTTTCACTCATGAACTATTTACTCATTAATACATCAAATGAACCTAACGATTCAATTTTCATTATAATCAAGGGAAATACACACTTAATCCAATACAAGAATATAGTCAATGAAATAGTCACTCCATCATTTTGTTTACCACCTTAGTAATTCATATTAAACTCATTAGCAATGAACCATTTACCAAAATTTAATATGCCGAATAACCCAACTCTTAAAGTTACATCCAAAAATTCACATGTGCATCTATCATAATTAAATCAAGGTTAATGCCCATGAATCCTAAAAATAGTTTTATCATTCATTTCATCATAATTATCATCTAACTACTTGTTTCATTGAAATTAAACGGGGGTTACGAAATGGGGTCTTACATTCATGGTAGCATAAATAAAATGTCAAAATAAAACACAAGAATATTATTAAATAATCACACTATTTGTTATCCATAATACATCTTTCCATCTATTTAGGATCACATAAAACAAATTAGAGCTTTACTATTCGCATGCAAGGTGGGGCCTTACAAGTTCCATCTCTATTTTTGGTACATGTGTTTGCGAACCTTGCGTGTAATAACCTTGTTTTCCTACTAGGTTTTGGTCAAAGATCGAGTATTGTGAAGGTATAGGACCTTGGTAGCCATATGGGATGTAAGGAGGGTTCATTCCTTGTTGTGCATAAGGAGGGTTAACTCGTTGTTGGGGTGGAACATACGAAAGGCTTTGTGGGTGACCTTGTTGATGGGATGACTGAAGAAGGGTGCTCTATGGCACACCTTGTTGGGCAAGACTAAAATGAAGGTTACCCTGGTGTTGCGTTGGCGGGATACCTTGTTGACGAGATGACCGAATAAGGGAGCTCTATGGCACACCCTATTGCGTAGGACTAAAATGAAGGTTACCTTGATGATGCATTTGCGGGGCACCTTTTTGATGGGATGATTGAATAAGGGTGCTCTATGGAACACCCTACTGGGTAGGACTAAAATGAAGGTTACCCTAATGATGCATTTGCGAGACACCTTGTTGATGGGATGATTGAATAAGGGCGCTCTATGGCACACCCTGCTGGGTAGGACTAAAATGAAGGTTACCTTGATGATGCATTTGCAGGACACCTTGCTGGTGGGGTGATTGAATAAGGGCGCTCTATGGAATACCCTGCTAGGTAGGACTAAAATGAAGGTTACCTTGATGATGCGTTGGTGGGATACCTTGTTGATGGGGTGACTGAATAAGGGCACTCTGTGGCACACCCTGTTGGGTAGGACTAAAATGAAGGTTACCCTGATGATGCATTGGCGAGACACCTTCTTGATAGAATTGCTGGTTCGGAAGGGGACCCTGTGTTCCACCTTGTTGAAGGTATTGATTCTTTAGAGGGGGACCCTGTGTTCCACCCTATTAATGGTACTGATTGTTTGGAGGGGGACCTTGTGTTCCACCTTGTTGATGGTATTGATTGTTTTGGGAGGGGTCGACACTTGAAGTGTTTTGAGGTATATATTGCCCAAGAGGTGGATTATTATTTTGAGGTTCATATTGAGATGGCCCTCCTTGATAGATTTGTGCCATTGTTGCTTGTTCAACTTGAGTTGGTTTTTTGAACAAGGGGTTCTCTTTGGGTTGATCACTATTTTGTGAGAACTAAGGTGGCATATTCAACATCTCTGGAGGTTGGGTTATTTGTCTCACAACTGAGTTATCCCCTACGGGAATAAGATTGGGGTCTTTGAGAGCCTCTACATTGAAGTCCACGAGTAATTTAGCACCACTTTGTGCTAACTTGATGAAATATTTGGTCCTTTCTTAACAAATTTTCCATTAGTTTGAGAACCTTAGGGTTATTAGAATGTTCAAATAGTTCCTCCTCGTTTATCTCTTCCTCACCATCTACCTCCTCTACAACCACTTTGTTTGGGTCCTGGTTGCTTTGTTCCATTACCTCATTCTATTTGTGGTTCATTTCTTCCTCGGTGAAAGTGTCTTTGTACATTGGTCTCTTCTCGGGAGTTTCAAGGTCACTTGGTCTATAGCCCCATGGGCTACTCTCATCATTCATGGAATTTGTGGGTGGGATACTAGTGGCATTCTTGCTTGATTCCATTTTTTCCCTATGTTGTGATCTTGTGGTTGTCATAAACAACTTGGGTCCCTTATGGGAGAGTGGTGTACTCTCTAGGTGACTCAAATCCTAAAGACTTGATGTTGTCCTATGGATTATGTGAGATATTGGAACTATTGGAACAAACCAAGATTCTGAAAAATAGTAGAAGGGATACAAGTTTGGATTGTTCTTGGAAGCTCGTTTGTAAAAGTTGTATACCAACCTAGTTCTGGTTTCATGAAGCACCCCAAAGGTGTTTCTTGAGAGATTTCAGACTAAGATGCGTAAGTCTGAAATGATGACCTATGGACTTTACCTTAGGGATCTTGACCTTGCCTCAGATCATGAAGGGGATATTAATTTCCACATGGGTGGTGGTAATATGGGTCTTTCTGCTACTATGTCAAATTTCACTTCCTCTTCGTCTAGTATGATTGATGCAATGAGAAACTGGAAGGGTGTTTCATTCTCCTAAAAAATAAAGGTTCTCAAGCTGTTTATGATGTCAGTTTGTTCACCTTTGATATATGTGAGACTAGGCTGAAGGATCGGTGCTACAAGATCTAGTTGTCAAACCAGGGCAACCAGATGGTCATAAAGTTTGATGGTGTTTATGGGATGGTCGCTATGAAGCTCAAGAACCTAGGGTTTGAGTGTTGTTTTGGAATAGTACTACTTCTTGGAAATCAAAATGTTGAAGAACTAAGGTTTATATTCCACTTCCTTGTCCAAAGGATATGTTGCGAGAAAGCTTACTTGTACTATCTATGATTCCCAAGTAACTGTTGATATCATGGATGTTTGAGTGGAGGAATGACCCTTATGGTTTGTTTAATTTTGATTTCAAATAGGTAGGATGGAAATAATGGATGTTGGACTATTTGAACTTCTAGATTTCAAATTGTTTTGGTTCAAACAATGATCTTATAAACAAATTTCTCTCAACTTTTTCTCTATGTTTGAAGTATGGCAAGTGATAAGACAATAGTTGAACTGACTCAGTACTTTGATTAATGTAACCTGAAATCAAAGCCAGAATGCTCGAAAACCTTTAAGGAAAGATCCTTTCAAAGGGGTGCAAACATAAGGATTCTTTCACAAGTATGCACTAATTCAAAGGGTTTGTGGTTCAACCATCTTGTTTAGTGTTTGTTTTGAATGTGTTCTTTTTCTTTAAATCAATCACATAATTTGATGTCAAATTGTTTTTTGAATGTAATTTGGGTAAGTTTAACATAAACCAATAATTACAACCCTAGGGGTAGAAACCATTCTCTTAGGTAGGCTTTCCTCATGCTTCGAAGAGATGATTTTACATGCAGCTTATGGTGCAGGCCTGTAGTCGGACATGGCAAGTAACTTCTCAGAAGTAAATTTTGACGCACCACTTTTAGAGAATGTTTTTGGATAATAGGGTGGACTCTAAAACAATTTGGTTCTTAGTGATAACTCTAAACATGGAAATCCGACACTCACCCATTGGCCACTTAAGGCTCTTTAACCATTCCCATTCCACTTAAGGTGTGGGATTAGGTGCAGTCTATTGTCAACACGACTTGAAGCTACTTTCTTATGATTTCATAACCTTTAATATAGCTTGCCAGTAAACATGCTTTGAGACCTTGCAATGAGTTCTCTAGTGCAAGATGTATCTTAAGGCAAGCCCCCTCTTCAAGGTAAACTTGAAAAATAAAGTGCAATGCTAAAAAAAAAATTCTTTTTCTCACCCAAGATCGCCAAAAGGTGCAAGGGGAGAAGATAAACCACTTCATCTTTTCCAATTTCAATGAATGCACAGTGAACACTCCATAGCAATTTGATTCTTTTTAAACATGTCAAGTGGTGTTATCCCCATAAATATGTGAATAACATAAACAAATTGTTCTTTTTACTCACACCAATAAGAAGTATTCAAGATATCAGTCAAAGATAGCAATGGTTCAATACAAAAGAAATAATTTGTTCATTTTAAGCTCCAAATTTGGGTGTTTCTAAGAAAACAGTCATGGTATCTAATTGGTTAACAAATGTAAATCGTGCGTGTATCAACAAAATGGAAATCATTTGCACTCTTTTCATGCACCAGATTTAAAGTTCCTAAGTTAAGAAAACAAGAAATTGGTTCATTTTTAGATCCCAAAATTGATGTGTTTTTTGTTTATTGTTTTTGTTCTTTTTATGAGCATGAAAATGAGAATTCCTAAGTTAAGAAAACATGAAATTGGTTTAATTTTAAACACTAAATCAAATGCGAGTTTGTGTTTGTTTGTTTTAGAGCACCACATCTAGATTCCTAAGTTAAGAAAGCATGAATTTGTTCAATTTTAAAACATTAAATCAAATGTGAGTTTCTGTTTGTTCATTTTAGAGCACCAAATTTAGATTCCTAAGTTAATAAAAAAATAGATTGTATATCTAAAAATCTGGGACCAATCCTCTTCCCTACAACAAATGTGTTAATGTTACTTGAATCCTACATCAAATCTGTCAATATCTGTTTACACATCCAAAAATAAGCAAATGTTAGTGGAAAATCCCATTACAATAGTGCAGGATATGTGCACTTGTCTGTCAGAGCAAATGCTTAGAGAAAAATTGCAAAAGTGCAGAAAAGAATGCAACTGCTTAGTTCCAGAAACAGATGCTCAAATCAGATAGCAAAAACTAACACTGTCAAAAGAAAGCACGTAGGTCTTGAAGCAATAGCGCAATACCGCCATTCCCATGTCAATAGCGCAGTTTCTATTGCAGTAACATAGTTTTCCTGATAGTCAAGCGTGTAGGTTTTCTGGGCAGTGTGTGAAAACTCTGTCAAATACATTTTTGGGACTTGTAGCTTCAAAAATATCTTAAACAGACGTTAGAGGAGGGGATGAGGGTCCCACCGGGCATGCCAAAATGTGTGCGGGGAAGAACGTTAGATCAAGAGATGGATCAAAAACATGTCAAATCTAAGAATCTAAACTATGATTAAACACATTAATGTAAGATCTAAACCTACATGTATACAAAATGAAACTAAGCTATTTTAACATGCATAAATGAATCTATGATTGTAGAAATGAATGTACAAGAATAACATAGGCTTACCATCTTGTAGTGGAGTGTATCCGCCTGATGTTGGGTTGTTCTTATCACCGTGAAGCCTCCAAAGTTCATGTGCAAAAGCTTGATGAGTGACTGTTTTGGTTGGTTGATCGAAGAAATGGTGAAGCTCTATCAATGGTGTTCTCGATAACACTTTGTTGCTCAATGTATGTTGATTCTCTGATCCTTATTTGTGAGGAAAGGGGTTTGTTATATAAAATATGTGATTTGAAATGAACGATCATGATCGTGTTGAAGAATATCCAGATGCATGGTCAAAGTGTGTTGAGAGGATTTAGACATAAGAAAATTGTGCAAAGTTAATTGTACAATTTGGGTGATTGAGAAATGATTGGATAGTTAGGGATGCGATTGATCAATTAACATATTTAGATTGATCAGTTAGGATTTTGATGGCTTAGTTAGGAATGTGATTGATCAATTAATAGATTAGATTGCTTAGTTAGCAATTTAGATTGATCAGTTAACAAAATAGATTGCTTAGTCAACAATCGTAATTTGCTAACCAGAAAGTGGGTGAGGAATATGAATTAATTGATTTAATTAATTAATTCCTTTTTGGAGTTGAACGTGCAAATCAAGTTTGACTTTTGCAAACAAAGTTGCATTAGTTTGACTTGATCTTTGATAATTGATTTGAATAGTTTGATTTAATTATTCAAAATTTTGGAGGGAAAGTGTCGTAATTAAATTATTATTTAATAATTTAATCAACTTAGGGGAATAAGGTGATTTAGTGACGCAATTAAATAATTGGCATTATTTAATCAATCAAGATGAAATGACGTGAGATTAGGACTTTATTAAATAAATATGATTTATTTAATTGGTCGAAATGATGAAACATGAATTAATTAAATAATGTTGCTTTATTCAATCAATAAAGGAATTAGGGTTTTTAGGACTTTATTAAATAAGTGAAATTTATTTAATTTGTCTGAAATGATGAAAAAGTGAATTAATTAAATAATTTATTATTCAATTAATAGAGGAATTAAGGTTTTTTATTTTATTTTGATGTTGTGTGATGTGGTCCATTGTGGGATGGTTCCGAGATGATATGAGGCATTACAAGATAATTCTGAGCTATTTCAGGATGATTCTGAGATGTTTCGAGATGATCTGAGACATTACTGTATGATTTTGATATATTTCGAGGTGATTTTGAGATGTTCTAAGATGTTACGGGATCTTCCAAGACAATTTCAAGTCATTTTGAGATGTTACAGGATAATTCCAAGTCATTCTGAGATGTTACGAGATAATTTTGAGTCATTTCAAGATGTTACGGGACAATTTTGAGTCATTTTGAGATGTTATGGGATAATTACAAGTCATTTCGAGGTGTTACGAGATAATTTTGAGATGTTATAGGACAATGTTGAGTCATTCTGAGATATTATGGGACAATTTTGAGTCATTCTGAGATGTTACTAGACAATTTTGAGTCATTCTGAGATGTTACAGGATAATTTTGAGTCATTTTGAGATGTTATGGGACAATCTCAAGTCATTCTGAGATGTTACACAATAATTTCGAGTCATTCTGAGATGTTTCAAGATGATTTCAAGTCAATTTGAGATGTTATAGGATGTTCTAAGATGTTTCAAGATGATGTTTAATATTGTTTGATGTTGTTCGAGGCTATTCGATGTTGTTTGATGATGTTCGATGTTGTTCGATGCTATTCGATGTTGTTTGGGGTGTGTGATAGGTGTTAAGTCAATTTCACATGTCTATAGGGACATAATAAGATAATTTCATGTGGACAATCAAATTTAGATTATAAAAATTATGTAGAATGATCACATATAACTCCTTTGAACTTAAGCACGTGACATGTTTTACGATGAGTAAATGATGAGTTTGGTGCATGGATTATAATTTTAGATGCATAGAAAGTAAGGAAAAAATTGGCACACCATCACATAGTGTCAAGTGAGAAAGACTTAAGGGAGGCTCTTAGTGATGAAAATGAAGTGTGTGAAACAATAACAAATTACATGGAGCAAATAGATATTAAGAAGCACCATATGCATTGGTAAGTGAATAGAAGACCATCTAAGTGATTGATAAATTTAATAAAATATTATTTTAGGGCTAGTTAGTCAGTGATAAACATGGGATAAAAGTACATAACTTAAGACATGACAACTAGAAATACTAGTTCCAATTCAAAATAAGGGGCTTAGGATCACTATTAGGGACGTGATCTAATTTAATCACTACCTTATCCTTCTTGAACTCAAGGTTGGAGAGCCTAATGAGTAATTCCCCTTATTACATTTTGTGAAAAAGTATTACAAGCTTATAATTTTAAATTCCTTGGAGTTAATTTTTTTTTTTAAATCGTTAACCTTGGGCTATTTATGGTGAAAAATATTTTTCCATCTACACCTTTGACACTCCTATATGTAGGATCATATATTTTGCACACCCTTTCTAGAAATTCATGGCTCATAAAATAATTTGACATGATAACCTTCTCCAAGTCAAAATTCCACATATTTCATATGGGGGCAACACTAGAAGACGTTATGAAGACCATTCTTAAAATATATAACATATTTGATGTGCATTTTGAAATCCTTGATTTAGTTAGTGAGGATTCCTTTTCTTAATGATTTCTTAAATCTCTTAGGTTCCCAAGGGAGTGGTTCAACTAAGTCTTGGGTGGTACCTAATTTTGATGATTTAGAAGACACTATGTTTATGCTAGTTAATTAAAATAGGGAACATAAATTTATGGAGATTTTTACATAAATTTATTTGGTAAACTAAGCTATATAAATTAAGGAAATTGACAAGGGAAACACCACAAAACTTGGGTAGTCCTAATTTAGGAAGAAAATCTAACCCTTGTAATTTAATGTAGAGTAAGAATGGTGATAAATATAGTGTAGAGGAATAATTTTCTAATTCACCAAATATGTAAACACCTAGATTAAAATTCTATTAGTTGCATTCTTTTGTGATTGAAATTATAACAACTTTCTTCACATAACTTCTTATTTTAGCTCTTTGTAGTTTTTGACTAGAATAAACATTCACAATTGAAATTGATGTTTTGAAATTTTAATATAGATTATTTTAGGTTATGGTGTTATAATTTATGAGGGATTAAGTTATTATAATGCATATGTGGGTGATCCCACAATAGTGGTTTACAATTTTTTGCCAAACTAGACATTGAAATTATTATTTTTAATTAAATCTTCACATTCAGGCACCTATAGCAACTAAACCATGAGGAATTTGAAGATGATGCAAAATAGAGTCTCCTCACATTTTTTCTGTAGATTCAAAAAATATTTTTTTCAATTTTTTTGGAATCAGAATGCACTTCTTTTTCCATCTCCCACAAAAACTAGTTTTTTTCAGAAAACAACATTTTTAGAAAGTGACGCACACCGTATAACACATAACTTTTTCTCCATGAAGGATAAAATTCTAATTCTTTCTAATTTATATTTTTAATTCCGATATCTAGTTCTTCCACTTGGTTAGATAGTTTTTTATTGAATATTTTTTCTTTAATCAAGTTTCAAAGTCAAACCAATTACAATTTAGACATAGTGCGACCGTATAACACGTAACTTTTTTTTGTATATATCAAAATTCAATTTTTTAATTTTTTTGGATCAAGGACTTCAATATCTAGTGCACTCATATTTTTCAAATTTTTTTTGATAATTTGCTATTTTTCCACATGTGCAGAACAAAGACCTTCATTTTTGATGAAAAACCTATGTTTAATAAAACTAAAAAAACAAATACATAATAAAACCAAAATATATTAAAATTATATTCGTTGGATAACTTGTTCTGAGGACTACCATAATCATTTGAAATAAATTTTAAATTAATTCATTTGATCCCACAAAAGGTAAATCAAAAGTGATTTTTTATCAACATTTTGATAGGTGTAAAGGATACTCATTTATATGTATGGTTTAAAAATAGCGAGGTTCTATCCAAGGGGGTTTGATCTAAGATGGTTTGATCAAAACCTCTTCAATTGGAATCCTTAAAATGGAACTTTTAAAGGCTTAAATCATTATATTTTCTAAAAATATCTGATTTTAGCAAAAATCAGAATCTCTCAGAAATTGTAAACCACTATTGTGGTAACACCCATGTATAAGGGAGTAGATGGATAAAATACATATGGAGTTATGAAATTAATGGAAAAATCCTATATAGGTTAGATAGCAAGATAAATATGGATATTTTTTTTGAAAATTGAATAAATATAGCCATTGATATTAGGGTGGAATAAGATCAATGGTATATCACATAGTAGCTAGTGTAGAGTTGCAATAATATACCACTTGAAAATGTCAGGGAGCAGTACGATGCAATGAGAGTCTTCTAAATAATTATTTTTTAAATGAAAAGCATATTCATAAGATTTAATTTTATTGGAAATTAGTAAAATTGATTGGAATAGGTGTGGTTTATGTGAGAGATATTTATATTATTATAGATGGACCAATGGGAATTTGAATATGGCCACATTTTTGCTAATTAGACTCCATCTATAGCTTGCTAAATATCATACAATTTGGATGAGAGTTGGTATACCACTTTTCAATTCAAAGAAAGTAGGTGATGCATAGATAATTAAACTAAGAGGTATTATACAATTATATTAAAGGTGGTGAGATCCTGCCTAGATAAAACTTCCCCTTAAATCATGTTTATCAACAATAAAATATGATCATTCATTGTATTTTAGCCAATAGGATATTTTTTTTTGTAGCTTTCACCTAGAAATTTATCCCATGTCAAGAAAAATAACTTTCAGGAAGTCAAAGAATTAATTTCCTCACACTTGAAAACAAATTTGAACTCACAAACAAAATATTTATTTAAAAGGTTGCAAAAGTCTTGTCTTGAGCTCAAGAATCTATTAGCTCTAAAACCCCAATATTCATAGATCTATTTTTTGTTTGTTGTAAAAGATTGA
This sequence comes from Sequoiadendron giganteum, assembly GCA_007115665.2. Classification (NCBI taxonomy): domain Eukaryota; kingdom Viridiplantae; phylum Streptophyta; class Pinopsida; order Cupressales; family Cupressaceae; genus Sequoiadendron; species Sequoiadendron giganteum. The sequence goes on along the minus strand of CM021100.1, from coordinate 685,807,075 downwards.
AGTAGTATTTGTCATCTTATTTTTATTTTATTTTATCTTTGGTATGGTTTCATAATATTTTTCTTGCAAACTCTACCCATTTTTTTATCAGCATTGTTGACAACACAACACAATTTATGTAGAATCTTGAGGTAAGTCACTTGCCATGGTTATTTATTTTGGAATCTATAAAATTTGGGATCATTGTTTGTTGTGTTTTATTTCAGTTTAAAATAATTGTGTTGTTATTTTTTAAATGAAGGCAATAGTTTTGTGGTTTCAACTATGGTTCCTTTCATATGTGATATTATTGTAATATGTAGTGTTAGATATTTGTTTGTCTCTTCATATAGAGTTATTTTGAATTATGAAATGAATATTAAGTTTATTTGGAAGTTTAAAATTTTATTTATTTGTTTTCCTTATTCTTGAGGTTATTTTGTGATAATTTTCCCAACTAAATTATTAAGTTAATATTTAATGGATATCAACTACTATTGATGCTACAAATGAAACAGTTGTCAGAGTTATTTTCACGTGGAGTTAATAATGGAGATCAGACCATCTTCATAAGTTAAACTTATTACATTTTTCTTCACAAACCTCATACATTGTACAACATATTTATTCATACTTTTGTGCCATTATATTGACTCTTGTACTTTAAAGACTAAATGTCATAAGACAAGCGAATGGTGTAACACACTATAATTTTAAAATATTGTGTTGAATAGGTGACAAACAACTTGATTTTTTGCATGGGTATATCATCTTCCATGGTTGGTTACTCGATTAAGATTCAATGGTACAATTAGGTATTGATATGATTTTGATATTATTATATTTTTTCTGAAACCACATGTCTATGTTGCTTCAAGAGTACTACATTTGAGAAATCATGTTCCCATAGAGAAATAGAGCTATCATCTCTAGTTTTTCATCAATTTAAAATGATTTAACATCCTTTTAGAAGAAATTATAAACATGATTGTGTCAAATATGTCTCTCCTTTAAGTATTAGGTTTTTATAAATGTAGAGAAGAATTCTCTCTCCAAAAATTTGATTCAAGTCTTCTAAATATAAAAGAAATTTATATTTTAGCATTTATCTCTTATGGTATCCAATCCTCCAAATTTATTTTCCTAGTACTATTTTAAATTACAAGGTACACAAATGGTACCTACAATCTACTTTCATGCACGCCTAGATAGGTTTTAATTTCTTTTTGTTACAAAAATATGCACAATACTGTTTCTTCTTGATGCCATTTAGTATAAGTAACATCTACAAGCATTAGTTTATTTAGTCTTATCTTAGTTTGTTATTTCTTAGTTATCCTCAATTTATGGAAATTTACCAAGTCCAAAGATAGAATTTAAAAAACTACACTTGGAGAACTCAAGAAGACAATATAATACCTTAAGGAGAAGTTTTATTTTCAATGGTTGTGAAATATAATTAGCATATAACATAGATTACAAACCATAGGACCTTGGCGATTGGTAATAATTTTTTCTCTTGCCTATTATTTGGTAGACATCAATAGTTTAAGATATATGGTATTGGTTGCAATATGGATCTTAGATTTTAATTTTAAAAATTGTGATAAACCATAAAACAATGATTAAGTAGGTGGTGTTTTTACAATAAACAAGTTTACCAATTTTAATTGTATATATAAAAGAATCACATTACCCTCTAATCCAAACTATGTAAAACATTATAGATTTGCTTTGCTTGATCTTGTCTCTCTTAACAAATCTTAGATTACTCTGTAGATTTCATGGTCATCAATCATGTAGTAGTAGTAGCTACCTCAATGCAAACTCAAAACCTCTTGTGATCACTCTCTACAAAATCATTTTGTTATCTTACTTTATTCCAAAAAATACATGATTTAAAATTAATATTTCATGAAAAAACTTTCAAAAAACTTAGGCTTGCATGTAAATATTTCCAAAATAATATTGAATAAAAAAATTAAAAATATTTTAAGAGTTACAAAGTACTTGTAAATGACACAAATATTTGAATTGAAGGAAATGCCTTCCTAGTCACATAGCAAAATTTATGCTTTATATGACAAGCTGCCCACTTAATAATAGTGGAAAGTAAGGGCACCTTTTTTACAACAATAAATATACTACTTAATAAAATAGTTTAAAATATCATCCATAATTTAGTAATGAAGGGTCCACAATCACTCTTCACTAGTCTTTACATTCTCCTTACTCTATGAAAATAACTTATTTGCATTAAAAAATTTGGTACAACCTGCTCATAATTTTATTGTTTATTTTGTGGAAAGAAGTAAAATAATATATTATCAAGATATTTTAAAAATATTTATGCAATTTTTTACATTTTAAAATGTAAATAATAAAATTTAAAAATAAAATAAAATTGTGGGGTATTGAGAGTTTGCAACAACTTTTTATAAATTAATTTGATTATTTTATTTGTAAAATAGAAGTGTAGTTATTGACTTGCATTTAATTTTTTTGTATGTACTCTTCATAAGACCATAAGGCTTCACTCACATTTTTTAATGGAGCTTTATATGTAGAATGGGTAGAATATTTTCCTAGAATTTAATTACATTATTTTATACTTTTCAAGTATAATTCTTGATATATTTGTAACTCAATTAAGAGGTCCATTTTATTCTTGAAATTTAGTAATTGTGAGCATGTTTAAGAAAAATAACATGATCTTGTGTAAGGTTCATTTGTGAAAAGGAAAAAGGAGGAATCATTAAATATTACTTTTGAAATTTTAAAAATGATTGAAGTTGTTAATCTTGATTTGAAGTGGCTATAAGTTCTACTAAGTATTTTAAATTTCTTACTACTTCCACCACTTACCAAGAATAAGATAATTCTGATAGCATGCTTGAAGGAGATTTAGTTTGTAGTACATCAACGAGCTTTAAGTTGTTGAGATGGTTATGTTTCTTCCCATACATTTAGGAACTTTCAATATGAATTTTATCTAAAAAAGATTCAAGATGTATACACAAATTTGTGATAGCATATTCATATATAATGAAGATAAAATTCCTAAAATCCAAGTGGGAGGATTCAAATACGAGGGATATTTTCAATTGAAAAAGGTGTTTTCCCAAGTGAAAATTGGGTTGAGTTCTTAGGTTTCTCAAATGGAAAAGGAAAATGAGATGAGGTATATTGATAGAACTATTAATTTCATTTTATCTTGTACTCCACTATTAATTTTGAAATAGTCATGATTTTTTACAATTCAAACCGAGTTTCCTCTCTTTCTATAGCAATATCTCTAGCCAATGAAGTTCCATTATTTGTAAAAATACGGGGCATTTGCTTCAGTTTTTTAAAATTTCCTATATTTCTACGACAACATCTCCAACCATAAAAAGTTTCACCATTCTTAAAAAAATGTGGCATTTTCTTCAGTTTAGGCCCCATTAGTTCACTCTTTGTTATTTAATGATTTTTTATTAGGGAGAAAAATAAATTATATCTCACTTTTCTATATGGTCTTTTAAAAATTTCCCTCAATTGATAAATAGTTGGGACCCTATCTAGCCACTAGAGCCTCCAATCTCTATTGAAAGACAATCTATTGAATTTTAAGGATACATTAAATTTTAAAGTAAAAATACTATGCAGTTTCTAATAGTTAATCCATCTATATAGACCATTAAAGTATGATTTTAATTTTTTAGAATAAAATTTATTTGTAATTATAATTGTTCAATGAGAACACACAAATAAGTGTTTAAGAATTTTCAATTTTTAATTATTGATTGAAGAGTTATGGTTATTGAATTGTTGTACTCAAGGAAAATCTAAAAAGTAACTATATAACATGTTTAATTTTATATATTTATGTTATTTTTATTTAGTGTTTTGTTTATTTTAAGGGAATGTTTTGATACATGTATATTTTGATAAGTGACCTAATTTTGTGAAAATTTGACTTTAGTTTTTTCCCTCTTGTCTACTCTTATCTTCTAGGCACAAATCAAATTGTACTCTCTAGCATATTATCTTACATATAGTTTTATATCGGTGTAATAATTATACCTCCTTCAAGTAAAAGTGTTAGTTATGTTTACATTATTCATATCATGATGAAATGGTTCCTACTACATAGGTATCAAATGTAACATGGCCTTCCATTATTAACATTTGTGGCTAATTAATACATTGCAAAAGGGTAATGCACATTTTTACCTAAAATAATTCTATTAAATTACTTCTTAAAATGTGAAACTAATGTTAGGAAAAGGTGTGTTGTTCATCTTGCATAATGTGAAACTAATTTTGGATTCTGTTTGTTCCTACAAGAGACACATGTCCCTAATTAGAGTCATCGTTGAGCCTCAAATGTATAATTGGCCACTTAGCTATCTAGTCCCCTTTGTTAGGATTTATGTGACATCAACCTTGTAAATCCTTTAATTAATTGTTTTCCTAATTCCTTTTATAAATTACCCATAAGAGGTGAAACCGTTTAATGAACAGTGGTGAAAGAACTCATGTACAGATAAATTTATAGTTCCCATTTGTCTTTTGGGAAAAGGAAAAAATAGCTAGGTGTCCCATTTGGAATCTCCTATTTTTGGAGGGTTATAACATCCATCATAAGCTGTAAGAGTATCTATGACACTATGAAAATTGTCATAATATTCTATGACAACTATGGCACTATGACAATTGTCATAAGATTCTATGACAACAATGGAACTGTTTATGATTGTATTTATGGAAAATTCCTTCTATTATGAAATGGTTCCTACTACATAGGTGTCAAATGTAACATGGACTTCCATTATAAACCTTTGTGGCTAATTTATACATTGCAAAAGGGTTATGGATATTTTTACCTAAAATAATTCTATTAAATTGATTCTTATAATGTGAAACCAATGTTAGGAAAAGGTGTATTGTTCATCTTGTATAATGTGAAACTAAATTTGGATTCTCTTTGTTCCTACAAGAGACACATGTCCCTAATTAGAGTCACCATTGAGCCTCAAATGTATAATTGGCCACTTAGCTGCCTAGTCCCCTTTGTTAGGATTTAGGTGACATCAACCTTGTAAATCCTTTAATTAATTATTTTCCTAATGTATTTTATAAATTACCAATAAGAGGTGAAACCATTTAACCAATGGTGGTGAAAGAAATAATGTAAAGGTGAAGTTACAGTTACTGTTTGTCTTCTAGGAAAAGGACAAAATAACTAGGCGTCCCATTTGGAATCTCCTATTTTGGAGGGTTATGACATCTGATTATTTATGACACTATGACAACTGTCATAAGATTCTATGATGACTATGACACCATTTATGATTGTATTTATGACAGATTCCTTCCCTAGGTGCCCATGCATGAGAGATTCCTCATGACAGCTGTAAGAGCATTTGTAGGTTGCTATTTTGGGTAGATTCAGTGGTTGGAAAGGAGGTAGGTGTGGATTTTTCCATGTGGTTTTTCTACATGTTGTTTAGTGATACCATGGTGGTATTCATCCCCACAAGTTTCTATAAATTAGGGTCTTGAGTTAGAGTTATTCATTTCAATTTCACAAGTAATAGGGTGCTACTAGATTCTACAAAGTTTTACAAAGAAGTGTATTACTGTTGTAATCTCTCTTGGATTAGTAATATACTTTCCTCTCTATTTTTTTGGTGGAGTTGTTTTCCCTTAGGGGTTTCTCTACATAAATCTGGTCTCATGTGTTATGGTTTTCTTTTCTTGTTTTGATTTTGCAATCACATTCATATTAAGGGTTAATATTTGGATTCAAATTTACAATTAATATTGATTAAAGTTCATATTTCAATCTTTCTTCACATTATTTTACAATATTTGGTATCAAAGCTAATGGTTCTATTGAGAAAGGGATGCTTTTATCTTGAGTGTTGAAGGTTTTTTGTTGTAGTGGGAGCTTTGGCTTTGTGGGTTTTCTTTGTAAATTTGTGAAATATTGTAAACCATGGCTTCTACCTCTTGTTTATATATTGAGAAGTTCAATGACATTGGTTACGAGATGTGGAAGTTGAATATGGAGGATCTCCTTGAAGAGAGAGATCAGTGGTTGGTAGTTTTGAATGAAAAGAAACCATAAAAAGTGTCTGATGAAGATTGGAACAAAATGGACAAGAAGGCACGAGGAACCATTTGGTTGTGTCTTGCATATTCCATCCCCTTGAATGTTTTAGAAGAATCTACCACATACCATTTTTGGAAGAGGATAGGTGATATCTACCAAACTAAAAGTTTAACTACTAAGTTGTATCTCAAAAGATGTTTGTATTCTTTGAAAATGAAGGATGGTGATTTTATTGCCGAACATTTAAATGATTTTAATATGATTATAAGTTAGCTTGCATATGTAGATGTTAAGTTAGAAGAGGAAGATAAATATATTTTGATGCTTTGTTCTTTACCTAAATCTTGGGAAAATATAATTGTTTCCATAAGTGTTGGGGGTACAAAACTAAAGATGGATATTCCCATTGCTATACTTCTTTCAAAAGATATGAGGAGAAATTCCATGAATGCAAGCTCCTAGGATGCCTTGCATGTGCGAGGAAGGTCCAAAGAAAAAGGAGGGCCTAAAGGGGACATGGAGAGAGACAATTCTAAAGGACGTTCTAAAACCCCCAGGAAGAGCAAAGTAAAGTGTTGGAATTGTGGTAAGAGAGGGAATGTGGATGAGTGTAGAAACAAGAAGAAAGGCACTAAAACCTCCATGGATAAGTCCTCTAATGATGGTGATTTTGATGCTTTGTTTATTTTTGCTAACTCTATTAGTAAGGATGCTTGGCTTATTGATTCAGGTGCCTCCTTCTATATGACTCCTCACAAGGAGTGGTTCTCTACATATTCAAAATATGATGGAGGGGATGTTTTCCTTGGTTGTAACAACACAAAGAAGATTGTTGGTAAGAGAAAGGTAAAGTTGTGTTTTAGTGATGGAAGGGTTAAAACCCTTGATCAGGTTTGACATATTCTAGGACTTGTGAGAAATTTACTTTCAATATCCAAGTTGAATGATTCTGGGATGCATGTGACATTTGAAAAGTCTGGTTGCAGGTTGGTTAGAGAGAGTTTGGTGATATCTAAAGGATCTCAGATTAGGACTTTGTTTAGGCTTAATGTTTTTACTTTTTGTAACTTTTCTAATGTAATTGGCACTGCAAATGCATGTATGTTGTGGCACCATAGATTGGGTCACATTGATGAAAAAGGTCTTAAGAATTTTGAATAAAAATTTGGTTGACAGTCTTTATGATTATTCTGTTGGTAAAAATGATTTTTGTGAGCATTGTGTGTTTGGTAAACAAAATAGATGACCATTTCCTAATGGGACTAATAAAGCTAAGAGATTATTCATTCATATGTGTTTGGACCACTAGATGTTGACTCTTTTGGAAAATCTCATTATTATGTTACTTTCATTGATGATGTGTCAAGATACACCTAGATTTATTTTATTTTATGCAAAATATGAATTTTTCACTAAGTTTAAGGAATTTAAACCTTAGTTGAGAAGCAATAAAATTATAAGATAAGGGTGTTGAGATATGACAATGGGGGTGAATATTGTTCTAGGGAATTTGATGAGTTCTACAAGCATGAGGTATTGTTAGGGAAAAAATTACACCTTATACTCCCCAACAAAATGGGGTAGCAAAAAGAATGAACCAAACCTTGATGGAAAGAGATAGGATCATGTTGAATGGTGCTAAGATTGATAGATTATTTTATGCTGAAGCTGTAAGTATTGCATATTATTTGGTTAGTAAATCTCCTTGTTCAACTCTTGTTGATAAAAATCCTTATGAAGTGTGGATAGGTAGAAAGCCTTTTATTTCACATTTAATGGTCTTTGGTTGTGAGGATTTTGTTCATGTGCCTCAAGAGAATCATTCTAAGTTGGATCCAAAAGCACAAGAATGCATCTTTGTTGGTTACAATGATAATGTAAAAGGTTATAAACTTTGGAATCCACTAAACCATAAAATGATTTTCTCTAGAGATGTGATTTTCAGGGAATTTAGAGCTTACTCAGGTGAACAACAACCAAAGGAAAAAGAAAAGAAAAAAATAGTGCACTTGAAAATGAAGATTAAAAAGAAGGAAGATGCACATGTGGAAGAACAATCAGATGGATTAGAGGATGGAGAAGAAGAAGAGGGTTTAGAAAGTTTAGATGATGTGTAGGATGAGCATACAAAAGAAGAAGAATAGCAAGAACCCCTTACTCCTACCTTGAGAAGATCTATAAGATAATGAAATCCAATTGATATGTATAGCCCATCCAATTTTTGTTTTGTATTTTCTTTGTTGAGTACTAATGATGAACCTAGATCCTATAGGGAGGCTCTTTCTTCAAAAGAAAGTGAGTCTTGGATGCAAGCCATGTAAGAGGAGATGATGGATTTGAATAGTTGTGATACTTGGTATCTTATGATTTTTCCCAAAGGAAGGAATCCCATTGGTTGCGAGTGGGTGTTTAAAAATAAATTTGAAGTAGATGGTTGATTAGAGCAGTACAAGGCCAGATTGGTGGCCAAGGGCTACTCCTAGAGAGAGGGAGTTGATTTGGTGAAATTTTCTCTCTTGTTGCTAAGTTAACTTCTATTAGATTCCAATTATCTATTGCTACTAATGATTTTGAAATAGAGAAAATGGATGTTAAAACTTCTTTCTTGCATGGGGATCTAAAGAAGAAATTTATATGCAACAACTTGATGGTTTTGTTGTGATAGGAAAATAACACTTGGGTTGCAGGTTAAAGAGATCTTTATATGGTTTGAAACAGTCTCCCAAGATGTGGTACCAAAAGTTTGATGAATTTGCATTGAAGTTGAGTTTTATTAAAAGCGAGGAGGATCATTGTGTTTATATTAAGGTTATTGATGATTAAATACTAATCATTATCTTGTGTGTCGATGACATGTTGTTTATGATTAACAACAACGTGATGATTAGAGAGCTTAAGACTCAACTTTATGACACATTTGATATCAAGGATTTGGGGGCTGCTAGATATATTCTTGGAATGGAGATAAGTAGAGATCAGGTACACATAAAGCTTTGGTTAAGTCAGAGTAAGTATGTTGATACTATTTTATAGAGGTTTAAAATGCAATATTATAAACCAATAAATATTCTATTTCTAATTGGTACTAAGTTGAGTTTAGACATGTGTCCTAATTTTGATGATGATATTAAAGAGATGTCTAATGTTCCTTAAGTTAGTTTTGTTGGTAGTTTAATGTATGCAATGGTTTGTACTAGAACAGATATAGCTCAAGCAATGGGGGTTCTAAGCAAGTTTATGTCTAACCTTGGTAAAGAGTATTGGAATTTTGTTAAAAGGGTGTTTAGGTACTTGTGAGGTACTTTTGATTATTGTTTGGTTTATCATGGTAGTGATAATGTGGATAAGTCATTGGACATACAGGGTTTTGTTTATGTAGATTAGGTAGGTGTCTTGGATAGTCAAACTTCCACTAGTGGCTATGTTTTTAGTTTGTTTGGAGGTGTAGTGAGTTGGATGAGTAAAAGACAACCTACAGTTGCATTGTCCACCACTGAAGCAAAGTATATGGCTGCTACTCATGCTTCTAAGGAGGTTGTTTGGTTATAGAGACTTGGTAGTGGTATTGGTTTTGATTGCAAGACAGTTAGGATCAGATGTGACAGTCAGAGTGCCATATGTTTGGATAAGAATCCTATATATCATGCTTGTACTAAGCATGTTGATGTTCAGTATCACTTTGTGCAAGAACTGGTTGAAAATGGATAGGTCTTGATTGAAAAATTTTGACACTTTGGATAATGTTGCAAATTCTCTCACAAAGCTAGTAACCACATATAAGCTTTCTTGGTGCAAAAAGGCCATGGACCTTGATCATTGTACTTAAATTCATTTTGATGTATCTCTATGGGTGTAATTTATAATGTATGATGTCAAGTGGGAGAATGTTAGGATTTAGGTGAAATCAACCTTGTAAATCCTTTAATTAATTATTTTCCTAATGTCTTTTGTAAATTACCCATAAGAGGTGAAACTGTTTAACCAACGGTGGTGAAGTAACTCATGTAAAGACAAAGTTACAATTATCATTTGTCTTTTGGGAAAAGGATAAAATAGCTAGGTGTCCCATTTGGAATCTCATTTTTTTGGATGTTTATGGCATCCGTCATAAGTTGTAAGAGTATCTATGACACTATGAAAACTATCATAAGATTCTATGACGACTATGACACTATTTATGATTGCATTTATGATATATTCCTTCCCTAGGCGCCCATGCATGAGAGATGCCTTATGACAACTATAAGAGCATCTATAAGTTGCTATTTTGGGTGGATTTAGTGGTTGAAAAGGAGGTAGGCATGGTTTTTCTACATGTTGTTTGGTGATACCATGGTGGTATTCATCTCCACAAGTTTCTATAAATTTGGGCTTTGAGCTAGAGTTATTTTTTCCAATTTTGCAGGTAGCAGGGTGCTACTAGATTCTGTAGAGTTTTACAAAGAAGTGTATTTTTTTTGTAATGTCTCTTAGATTAGTAATTTACTTGCCTCTCTCTTTCTATGCTGGATTTTTTTCCCTTAGGAGTTTCTCCACTTAAATATGACCTCATGTGTTATGGTTTTCTTTTCTTGTTTTGATTATGCAATCACATTCATATTAAGTGTTAATATTTGGATTCAAATTTATAATTACTATTGATTAAAATCCATATTGCAAGATTTCTTGACCTTATTTTACAACACCGTTCCTCTTGATGCAAGGACCATTGAATGTCTCTATGAAATCTCCCTAATATTAATTGTTTTAAATTCTACCCCATATGCTAACCTTTGATCTTTCTTTATCCTGAAAATTATTTTATTTCTCTCAAATCAATTATTCCAGACTAATACGACTAATATGGAAAGGAGTTTCTAGATGATGCACACTTGGCAAGCATGCCAAGGCTACTTTCTGATTTAGCAAGCATAGGTCTAAAGGATTTAGACTTAGTGTATTCAGATGTGTTTAGATCGACGTTAGTAAAAATAATTGTTATTATGTATTATGTATTAAATTTTAAAAATACTCGTAGCACACCAATTCCCAGAAATCTTAAAAATCTAGATGGTTTGAAGATAGGCAATCAGTAAAATAAGAGGAACCCTCCAATCCCCAAAGAAAAGTTATAAGCCTTTGTGACCTTAAGGATATTCATGTTGTGTGTATCATAAATAATTTTTTCCTTTGTGCTAAGACAAGTGAAACAAAAGGATAACCAATTAACAAAATAAATAATGATGTTGGCAAGAAAGACACCCGAAGAGACATAACTCCAACAAGAAGCATCCCACTAGGAATCAAGAAACTAGAAAGATATTGTAGATAACATTCACAAAATCACTAAAAGCATTGTTTGAATCCCATATAAGACATTCCTAATTTATTCTAGTATCAAATTTTATATTGTTTCAATTTAAATTTAATTTAGCAAATAGATTAGCAACTTGATTTTCTTCCCTTTTGGCATGTTTAATGCCCTAAATTTTTGCACGAAGGGCAAAAAAACAACTATCAATTTTTTTTGAATTAACACATAAATCCTAGATCATTAACTCATAGCATGCACACAACCACCAACTATACACATTGAAAGATGGTTGGATGTGCCATATCATAGTCGAGATGTTACCCAAGAGCGAGGTGTGAGAAATTAAAATACATTTGAGTGTGTGTGGCATCTCACGCAGGCCCCTCCGCCTCAAGGAAATCAAGTTTATACTTAACCTAGGTGGTGAAGGGACTAGATTAAAACAAAATATTATATTTAATATTCTAATAGTGTTCTACATATCATCGCCATTTATTATTACAATATTACCTAATATTGACACAGGTCTAAATTTATTTGCTTGACATAATGAAATTAATATAATGGCACTATTAATACCATTAATAAAATTTCTTAGTTAGTATTGTTTTTGAAAAGTTAAGCAGCATTTACAGGGCACTATACCCTTCACAACGAGCCACCAGGGCCAAAAAGAAACCAGACAAAATAGAAAAGCAAAAGAAAACTAAAAAAAACACATAAACAACCTAGAGGCATCATAACAACCACATAACTTCAGCCGACAGACAGGCATAGGGAGCAACTAACTGGCATTGTCCCAGTTTTTAATCAGGAGGTCCACTGCCTCATCACCCACCCATTCTTTGTTGTCCTGGCTGTTGTTACCCTCCAGCTCCTCCTTTATAGCATTAGACAGGGTGCTTATTACAAAGTGTTCCAACTTCATGGTGAAGCGAGTTAACCCCCAAAATCTTTTATCCAGAGTATCCATTCTCTTAACCACATAACATGAATCCACCCCAACATCCATAGTCCCCTGAACCTCTCCAGGCTCATCCACCAGGGGATGGGGAGAGTGAGAGGTAGAGCCATCAACCGGAAGCTTGTTGTTCATCAGAGTAAACTGGGGCCCCTCCATAACGTCATCCTCCTCCTCTTCAAAATCTTCTTCCTTGCAGCCTTTGCTGTCAGACTGCTCCCCCTCAGAGTCTTCAATAATTAGCCTCTTCTTGTTGTTCTTGGCCAACCTCTCAGATCTCCTCCTGAAATTTTCCCCTCCAGTCAAATCCGTGTTTCCCACAACCGTATCCCCTCTGGAATCTTTCCTGACAACATTCTTCCCCTTACAGTCCTTGGCCGTTGGTGTCAGAATACATTTCTCCTTACCTTTTTTAGTCGAGGTAGCCTTGTAGGCCAAGTCATCCAGAGTGGCTTTAAGCTCACAGAGTCCTTTCGCCACATTGGCATGGGCCTTGCCCAACCCACCCTTATGTTTTTTGGTGGAAATTTTAGCTTTAGGATTCCCCACATTGCCCGAATTGGGTTTCTGAGGTGTGCTCTTAGACTCAGCTGGGGAAATGTGCACAGTTGAAAGGGGTTCAATGTTCTCAATGCGCACCACCATGATGGATTTGGGGAACAAAGGGAAAGATGAAAGTGATACAGTCTCAAGATAAGCCCCTGATGGAGCGGGAGCGGCGGGGGGTCACAGGGGTTGTGGCTGGCCGACTCTTTGCACTTATCGATAGAGCTTTCAAGGTCCATTAAAAGAAAAAATGGGAAAATGAGTAGCATCTTATGTCTAAGGTGATTTAACAAAGGAAAATGGTAGAAAAAACAAGTTTTAAATCTACCTTCAAGAGTTACATACTTCATTAGCACCATACACACTTGGTCCTAGGGCTTTGGGAGCGCATCCCTCTCAAACCCCGCCTGATTTCGCACCGGAGTCTCCTCACCTCTGAAGAAGGTCTTTAAGCTTTCATGGTCAGGTTTTTTGGTGTGTTTCAGATACTTTTTCCCAGAACACAATAGACCAATAGCCTATGCAATAAATTCTTCATTGATTTCAAACGATATACCCCCAATGGAGACCCATCTGTCCTTCCATGAATTGGAAAACTGACCCGAAAGGATAGGATCATGGCCAACCAAGCACTCCATAAGCGGAGCAATGCCACCCTCCATGAAAATGTGCCAGACCAAAGGGTTATTCCGAAACTCCTCACAGTTGTTAGGTTCAGTCCTGACCCACTCACCACCCATACTTCTAACCTACACAGAGAACTCAAAATGCAAAAAATGCTAATTGCAGCAACCGCGAATGATAATAACAAAGTGATAGTTAAGGCTAGAAATACAGCGAAGGGTAATTAAACCCATGTACATGACACACGCGCGGAGGGGGAAATCACCACAAGGTGATTTGACACAAAAAATAAAGAATTTATGAATACAGCCAAGAAGGCAAGAATTGACAGACAAGTAGGGGATGCACAAAAACCTAAGTGGGAAGGCCGGATAACTAAAATTGGTAAGCATCCCAAACAAACCAAAAAAATCCCATGCTAAACTAACCGACCCGAAGCCCCTAGAAAGCCATCTCCCAACAAAAATAGTCACATCATTATAAATACATTCACTCCCCCAGAGGCACGAAGGAGATAAAAAATAAATCTAACAATCCCCAAGGGAATAGATCGCATAGTACGACTTCATAGATATGAAGTCACGTCCTTCCTCCTGATCATCATCAAGCCGCCACACTTAAATTCAAACCCATCATTTAATTTCCATCCTCGCCACCTTACCATAACCTTGGCACCCGACCCCATCCACCATTTCCAAAGGAAAGCCACGTGGAACCACCATTTCGTGCTCCACATACGCAGATCTTCCCCAGGAAACCTCCACCTATACTTCATTTCAAAGTTAATGCTCATCCACCAAATTCCCAAAAAAATCCAGTGGGTCTCCCAGTCAGCTCCCGTCATCCAAAGATTAAAACTCATTGCAAACCATGGTAGCCTTGTTCCCGTATGATTAACGCTTGAATATTTGGTGGAAGCCTATCCATTTTCCTCCAACATTTAGCCAAGTCCCATCCCGAGCCAAGATTAGCCAAGGCATCCACCCCCTAGTTGCCTTCTCTGAAGATATGGGTCACCTTTTTATCACTAAATTTGGATAGGAGAAGTCTGACATCCAACAAAATATCCTTAGAATTCCACCCCATTAAACTGCCTTTATTCACAACATCCGTAACTAACCTGGAATCTCCCTCAATGTGGAGATAAGCAATCCCCAGAGAAACAACAATTTTGATGCCCATCAACAGCGCACAAGCCTCCGCCACTAAAGCCGACTGAAACCCAATACCTCCAGCAAATTCTGCCACCAGTGCCCCCATTGAATTCCTGATAACTCCACCAATGCTTGCCCTACTTGGGTTGCCTTTAGCAGCCCCATAAAAATTAAGTTTAAACCATCCTCTATTCGGAGGCTCTCATTTAGTATTTTTCCTAGCTAAAAGTTTCACATTATCAAAGGAGTTAGCTTTTAAGTCTTGGTGCCATTCTTTATCCATTTTTATCTCATAACCCATTGGACCCCTCTCTGAGAGTTTCCCATTAAAGAGGGAGATATTCTCCTCAATGAGCCTAACTCTAATGCCAAAAACCTCCTTGGGGCTCCTCTCAATATTCTTGAAAACCCTGTTATTCCTCTCTTTCCACAAACACCATCCTAAAATAGGGGGGACCTGCTTCCAAATTTCGCCAGACAGAGAGTGGAAAAATGGGTCATACCAACCCACAATAAGCGAAAAAAGGTCCTTACTCATCACCCAAGAGACATCAAGTTTCTCAAAATCCAGTCCCCAAACTTCAGCAACAAATGGGCAGTGTAATAATAGGTGATTGACAGATTCCTCCCCTTTCTTGCAAAAAAAACATCTATTGGAAAAACAAAAACCCTGAGTCCTCAGATTGTCTTGGGTTAGAATCCTATAATGACAAGCTGTCCACTAGAAAAAATTAATTTTAGGGATCATATGCTGATTCCAAACCTTCTTCCAAGGTTCCACAACAAAAGTTTCATTGGTCAACAGACTGTAAGCTAACCGCACAGAGAGATCCCTTTATTTATCGAAAGTCCAATAAAACTCATCCTCCCTGCCATAGGAAGGAAACCTGATACTGGAGAGAATCACCTAAAGGGATTGAGCAAGGCAACAAAGGTCAAGAGAATGGGGGAAACAAAGGGTAAGATCCTTCCAAATCCTAGCTCCTGATGGTCCAGAAACATAGTCACAAATATGTATGCCAAATAATCTCTGAGCCACTCCCATCACTGCCCCAAAGCTAGAGGAAGCCAGAGCGGAGTCAATAAGCCAAGTATCTTCCCAAAACCTGATTTTAATCCCATTTCCCATTTTCCATTTAATTCCTTTCTTTAGCAGGCCTTGTATGCAACAAATGATCCTCCAAACAACATAGCCTTGGGGGTGGGGTTCCGAAAGACAATCAATCAAGGTCCTGTTCTAGAGGTATTTGGCATTCAAAATTTTACACCAGTCCTTAGTGTTCCTTAACCGGTCCCAACCAACCTTGGTCATTAGAGCCCTGTTAGAGTTGACAATCTCCCTTATTCCAAGCCCACCATTTTTTTTAGCTTGGCAGACCCTATCCCATTTCACCAAAGTGAGTTTCTTTTTTTCCTCAGTACCAGACCATAGGAAATTCCTTTGAATTATTTCATATTTATCAGCAATATACTTAGGCATCCTGAAAATGGATAGAAAATAAGTGGGGATACCTTGGATAGCCATAGTGAGCAATTGGAGTTTTCCAGCATTGCTTAGTGAAGAGCCCTTCCACCCAACCAACTTCCTTTGAATCCTTTCCAGCACCGAATTTCAAACTCCGTGGGTACCTCCTTAACTATGAGGGGGAGACCAAGGTACACCGACATGAGAAAATCACCAACACATCCGAGAACCGCAGTCACCCTATTTTCCAAATTAGGTTTGCAATTGAAAAAATAAATCTTGCTTTTATTGTAATTGATGCATTGACCAGAGCACGAGGCATAGTTGTTAAGACAGGCTTTCCATTTCTTGGCTTCCACCACAGAGGCCTTCCCAAATAGAAAAGTGTCATCCACAAATTGCTGCACAACAATTAGATTTAGAGAGGAGGCCGCTCTAACACCCGAAATTGAGCCCTCAGACAACAGACTTGTAAAATTCCTACCGAGCACCTCAACAATCATAATGAAAAGATAGGGAGACAAAGGGTCTCCTTGTCTGAGTCCTCTACCAGTAGAGAAGAACCCACAGGGGGATCCATTAATTATAATCGAGAACTTAACAATACTAACACATTCCATAATGAGTTTGATGACTGAACTGTTAAAGCCAAACTTGGCCAAGACCTTTGGGATAAAGTCCCACAACACTTTATCATAAGCTTTGAAAATATCAAGCTTGAGGGCCATCCCCACATTGTTGCATCTATCCATAAAGTGGAGCAGTTCATGGGTTGTCAAAGTGGCATCAAGAATATGTCGCCCAGGGACAAACCCCTTTTGAGTGTGACTAATGATTTTATCCAGGAGCGGTTTGATACGGTTAACTAGGATCTTGGAAAGGATCCTATAGAAGGTGTTACAAAGACTAATAGGTCAGAAGTCAGTCATAGAAAGAGGTTCACTAATCTTGGGGATAAGAGAAATGAAAGTGTGATTTAATTGTTTAAGGATCCTACCAGATTTGAAGAAGTCCCTAGCCGCAAGAACAAGGTCCCCGCCCACAGTATCCCAGAAAATCTGAAAAAAAGCAGGAGGAAACCCATCAAGCCCTGGGGCTTTGAAATCCCCCATGCTAAAGGTAGCCAGGCAAAATTCTTCCATGGAAATAGGCCTGAGGATTCCCAAATTATCTTCTAGAGAGATGAAGGTCGCGAGATGATGAAGAATCGCACAGTCCAAAGCTAGGTTGGGTGCTTCAAACGGAGCCGAAAAAGCCTCATTGAAGTAGTTCACCGCACAGGTCCCAATTTGAGCTTGATTAGAAAACACCTCCTCATTAACATTAGTCAATTTATAAATTTGGTTCCTTTTCCTATGCTTGGTGGCAAAAACATGAAAAAAGGAGGTTTTCCTATCTCCTTCCTTTAGCCATTGGACCCTTGATTTTTGTTTCCAGAATACCTCCTCATTCTTTAGGACACATTCCCATTCCATTCTAACTTCTCGTTCTTGGATGGAGTCCACTGACTGTCATCACCGTCATCCAAGTTTTTCTGTAAGATCCTCAACTTTCCTTCAAGCAATTTTTTCTTTTGAAACACATCCCCAAACACATTTTTGTTCCATCCCTTAACCATCAGTTTAATATGTCTAAGTTTAGAGAATATCCTAAACATAGGGGATCCTTGGACAGGGATATTCCATCATTCAACAATCTTCTTTTTGAAATCAGGATGAGCATTCCACATTATTTCAAAGCGGAAAGGATAGTGGCCCATAGCAGGACGGATGTTAGTGGTCAGCAGAAGGGGATTATGGTTAGAGACTGTCCTAGGCAAAGTTATAAGGTTGGCATCTAAGACATTAGTCCAATGAGCAGAGCAGAGGAAGCGGTCAAGCTAGACTTGAATCAGGTCACCGCCAGCCCGTCTGTTAGACCAAGTGAAAATCTGGCCCAGAAGCTCAATATCAACTAAACCCAAAGAATTCAAAAAATTAGCTAGATCCGACATGCTGTCAGTGTAATCCAAAAGGTCACCACTTTTCTCTGACGAAAATAGGGGAGAGTTAAAATCTCTAGAAACAAGCCAATGACCTCCTTTGTTCAAATTGATCCTAGTCACCATGTTATCCCACAAAGTACTCCTCAAGTTCCTTCGATTAGGAGCATAAATATTAATTATAGACCACGCATCTCCAAGATAAGAGAACGAGACCCCAACACTATTTTTATAATGAAATAATTTAGAACCCTGTAGACAAGAAGGGTTCCAAAGCACAACCAAACCCCTCGAAGCTCCCTCGACATCACTATAGACATAGGAAGCATTAGGCCAAAAAAAGTTAGCTACTTTGTCAAAATTCACCATCAACATTTTGGTTTCTTAAAGAAGGCAGACATCAATCTTATGTTCAACAATATAGTTCTTCAGGGCACGTTGTTTGTGTGAACTATTAAGTCCACGAACATTCCAAGACATAACCCTCATTTCTGACCTTTTTTTGAGGACACATCCAATGTCCTTTGTTTTCCCAGAGCAATCTCATTTGTTGTCTCTCTCGTTCTAGTGGATCTCTGAGAAGGTCTCCTAGGCTTAGATTCACCTCCTACATCTGCCTTCTTCTTTCTTTCTTTCTTCTTGGGCATAGTCCATATCCCTTCATCCTCAGCTTTCTCAAGCTTCAAACTCCCCAAACTTTCAGTAGACTCTTCAATCATACCAGAGCTCTCTTCCTCCCATATTTCACCATCCTCAATCAAAGCCCCACGGGACTCCGCAACGACAGCCAAAACCAGAGGGTCACAAGCTGAAGCGCCAGGAACAAAAAACCCATTAGGGACCCCCACAAGCACGGGATCAATAGCCGAAGAGCCCGAGTCCTGAGACAAGGATAGGGTTTTAGCAACCAACTCCAAGGCATCACCAAGATCAACAAATTCAGGAGGAGGAATCATCGGTGAATGGTCAACTCCCAGGGGAACTAACCTAGCTTCACACAACGGTCTCAGAATGTTCTTAGACAAAGTAGTTGGAATTAACACATTGTCCTTAAACTCCCAATTGACAGTGGATTTGTAGTCAGAAATAAGATGCCCTACTTTAGCACACTTTTGACAGTATACCACAATGTTTTCATAACACACAGGTTGAGACTAGCTGCCCAAATTAAACACAACTTGATAGAATTTGGAAGAATTTTATCAACACAAATATTGACACAGAATCGCGCAAAGACTAACCTTGATTTCGATTTTGTGATAGTATCCATGGTAACAAATTGGCCTAGCGAGTCCCCAATAGCTTTGAAGATGGCATTGTCCCAAAACTCCAAAAGCAACCTCGATAGCCTAACCCAAATAGAAGCCGACTTATTTAGATCAGTAGCCAGGTCAAAACTAGGTTTCCATTTGCACAAAGCCAGACTATGCTTTCCAAAAACCCATAGACCCGATGATAAAGTCACCACTAAGTCCTCCACAACAGTGAATCTAAACAGGAAAAGACCACCAGCCATCGCACAAATCTCCACACTACCCTTAAGGCACCACTTCGCCGCAACCCATTTTCGAACCAAATCCACTGTTGGACGATAGGAGAGAAATCTTCCCACAACAACGTTCTCCATGGAGGAGAGGATTCTGTCATTGATCGAATCAGGAATGTCAAACACAATACCTGAGGATGAAACAATCTCAGGAGAAGATGGAAACAAGGACAAGACTTGATTCCCATTAGAAAGCACATCCTTCCAGCCGACAGTTGGTGGGATCTTCACCATTGGCACAGAACATACGCCCGGAGACGCCAAAGACTTCGAAAAGCTCGAAGGTGAAAGCACTGACCCCGCGGGGGAGGGGGGACCCGTCAGATACGGGCCCAAAGGAGGGGAGCACGGGTCAGGAGGGGGCAGAGGGGGACCATTGGATACCCGCAAGGCAGAGTCCACCATGCACGCAGAAAATTCAAACTTAGAGGAGCGGGAGAAAATTCAAAAGCTCAGAGAACTTAGTGTTCTCAATTAGTAATGTTGCCAAAATACCATATTTTCATTTACTTCATAGGTATTGCCTATTTAATTAAGATATAAATAATCCTTATGAAAATCATATAAATAATTAAATTGATCCTAAATTTATAATTTTAAATTATCTTCACTAAATAAACTTTATAAGAAAATTACATATATAATTAAGTTACTCTTAAAATTATAATTTAAAGTATCTTTAATAAATTTAAATTATGTTTAATACATACTCTTTATAAGAAAATTATATTTTGTATAATTAAATTAATCCTAAATCTATAATTTAAATCATCTATAAATATGAATCTAAGTATCTTTTTAAGGGAGAAGTATACGTAATTTGTTTAGGCTTCCAGTAAGGTATTTTTAAACCTAAAAGACAATGCTTATAATAAATTTTAGTTGGATTATAAGACTTATATTATTTTATTTATTCTTCCATAATGAGTCAGCCCTAGGAAAGCAATGTAAGAGTCAAGATTTAGATGATGCAGATTTCCTTTTAAAAACTAAAGGATTATTCTAACCGTGAGCATGAAGTGATAAGCTCATTTCTTTTTAAGAGATTATATGGTTTTTTTGAAGCAACGATAACATTAAGGTTGGCGTAGGAATTATTTAAGCTATGCATTTTATATTGATAAAGTGTTGTCGTAAATGAAGAATTTTGAAACTATT
This sequence comes from Sequoiadendron giganteum, assembly GCA_007115665.2. NCBI lineage: Eukaryota > Viridiplantae > Streptophyta > Pinopsida > Cupressales > Cupressaceae > Sequoiadendron > Sequoiadendron giganteum. The sequence continues at coordinate 685,786,268 of CM021100.1, read as the reverse complement.
TACGTCAAAATCGCTAATACGCATATATTATATTACATATGCCTATTAATAGATCCGTTAACACTATTTAGTGGTTTGACTTGCACTCACAGATTTCTTCATTAAAGATCTAATGCCAACATTTATGAGTAAATTATTGAACCCCTCCATTAAGTGAATTTATTCTACCTGCCCAATGAATCATCAGCTGACATAGGATTGGGAAAGTCAGAAGGAAAGATATGCTCACATTAAAGGGACTGGAGTTCCATTTTGGATTTAATTCGCGTGCCATAATTTAGGCTACTGCTTTGCAACAGTTTGGCATCACCTTTATTATGCTAGATATCTATATATATTTTTTATATTTAATTCTTTTAGAAACTTACTATCATATACTTTTTCTACTGCCACCTATGCCACCCAGATGGGTAGGTTTATAGATAGAAGGAAATGAACGATGCAAGGGGGACCTATCTTACACGCTACTTCAGATGAGGATGAAAATATTGAAATGATTCCCATTAAATGAGTCCACCAAAAACTGGAAACTAAATAAAGACTTTGTGGGGGTGAGGCAATGGGTGCCTATACAAGGAGTTTAATTAAATTTTGAATTCCATTTCAAAATCGGTTATGACAAGCTACCCTAAAGCCCATTTCATTTTCTCGGCTCTGTCGCCATCCTGTATTATTCTTTTTCTT
>CM021100.1:685730128-685785484 GCA_007115665.2 Sequoiadendron giganteum | reverse complement strand
AACCAAAGCAAATCCTGTGGTACATATGACTTTACTTTTCGCTTGCACATAGTTTTAAGTTGTCAATTTTATAGCCAAATGTAGGACAGCAAACACATTGATCTATAAATCAACACATATGATTGTGATTATTTCACGTTTACATTCACGAAATTTTGCATTTGCATTAGGGTAGCGCATATGCAAAAACTTGTGCATATGCCATAAATCGGCACGTATATAGTGGCACACTTGAAAAAGCGTTTGCGTTTGTAATTTCACATTTGTATTTGGGAATTTGGTGCATTTACAAATGACATCATGTTTGACTGATTCTTAGTGACATGTTTGAATAAATTGACACATTTTCTTTTTTAATCAAAATAGTTAGGATTTTTACCTGATTTTTGTAATTTTAACGTTGTGGGTGCTATGTTTACAGGTGATACTTCATCCCATCTACTTGAGAGAGAAGAGACCACGAATTTTGGATAGATTAGGTTACATTGGGGACTTCAAGATCTAGTTTCTAATTGTTGGCTTGTATCATATTGCTTATATGCCTGATATTTGAGAAAATTGAGTGATGATGATTGTGCTCATGGAGAGGTGGAGGTTTGCAACAACTACATTTAACCTATGTAATAGAGAGGACACTATGACCTTAGAGGATGTATGGCACATCCTTAGGGTTTTGATTCATGGTGTCTAAGTGGAGTATGATATGGAATGGGGAGCAGTGGCTATGGTGAGACTCCTGCGTGAGGATCAAATAGAGGTGATAGATGAGCAAATTGACTTACATCCCTATGTCAGAGAGGTACATGCTATTAATATTATCTTAGCTGGACTGATTATGGGGCCTTTGATGCTCGATAGATGATCCTGATAGTTTCCCATTGGATGGGGATTGATAATGAGGGCATGATGATAGAGGGTAACACTTATGCATGGGGACCCTGCATTCTTGCTCACTTGTATCATGACATACAACATGTGTGCTACAAAGCAGAGATGAGATTATCAACAAGTGTGATTTTGCTTCATGTCTAAGCTTGGGATTAGATAGAGGTCAGTTAGCCTCTGAGAGTTGGAGAGAGAGCCTAAAGATCCTTTCTCATACAAATATTTTGAATTCTTGACTTACAAACAACCAATATAGTTGCATTACAAGAGAGGCTAGTTTGATGACATGAAAGAGTTTGTATGGAATCCCTAGATCTGGTGTGAGGCATGGATGAATGACCATCTCCACATGACCTACTGTAGGTAGACCTGATGGTTGATTGAGTGTACAAAACACATTTTAGAAAGATATCTTCCGATAGGGTCTGTAGGAAGTTTAAAGAGTGCCAAACTATGTTTGATCAAGATTATCATTTGGCATATGTTTGTACTACTAGAGAGGTACCTACATGGGGTTTGATGACATCATCTTAAACAACATTGGCTCCCCTTGCATGGGGATGGGAAGTTGGTCCCAATGATTTAAGGACTACCCAAGATTATGATGCTTGGTGGGTACAATGGAAACCATTTCATTTTACAAATCCTCCAACAGTTGGTGCACTAGGAACCATTGGGGCTCGTCAAAGGAGAGATGGATCAGGTCCTCGCAAAGAAGGTAGAGATAAAGAGCAACAACAACTTCTTTATGTTGCTCAACATGATCCTTCTAGATAGGATCAACCATGTCATGATCCACCCAAGAGGGATCAATAGTAGAGACAACTGCACGAGGTACCCCCACAACTTAATCCACAACATGATCAACAATAGGAGGCTAGGGGAAGCAACGATGGAGGTCCTGGTGCTATATTGGCTTTAGTGTTAGCAAAGAGAGATCAGGCTCGTCAAGAGCGTGATGGGTAAAAAGCACAAAGAGACTAGGATCTTTCTAACAAGGATGCACAAGTTGCAGAGAGGGATTCTGAGAGCACTCTTCAGTAGGTAGTAGAGAGACAAATTTCCTAGATTATGGTTGAGAGCGATCAGACCCACACTGAGAGGGATGTGGTCATTATAGAGAGATACTGAGTGAGCACAAAGAGTATGGTTAGAGATATCCTAGGCCAATATGAAATCCATGGATAAATATATGAGAGAGTGAGAGTGCCTCATACATTAGGTGACTTACTATTGAACTTTATATGAGGTAGTTGTCTCATGAGATCATAGTCAACCAAAGTTTTGTAGCTTAGAGTGTCACCGTAGGAGTAGAGTCCAGTAGATTAGAGGGTGGTTGTTAGTCAGTCGTCACAACAAACACAAAGAAGTTATATATATACATAGGTCACCCTCCCACAATCAACACATGCAGAGGTCACCAAGGCATGGAGATGAGCAATAGATCATGAGGCCACCTCCTAACTAGCCTCCTCTTGATGGAGAGGAGTACAAGAGTGGATAGAAATTTGTAGATGGATGTAAATTTTGATTTTCCTCTTTGATGTACATACATTCATCGACCTTTTGATCCTCGTATACATGTATATTTATGATGTATCACACATGTGACATCTAATGATCTATGGTATTTTCATTTTTGATGATATATATGAGATGATATGATTCCGATGTGACTACTAATTTGCATGATTCCTATTGATGTTATGTATGATGTTCATGATTTGATATGATGTCTATGATTATGATATGATGTGCAATGGATGCATTGATGATTATGAGATTATGATGATGCTACTAATTTATGGTGTAGGATGCGATGACATGATATGAATGATATGCAAATATGATTTTTTTTGTACTTTTCAATGTTTTGATGATATGCATGATGTATGAATGCTATATGATATGATACGATATATATGATGGATGTATGCATAGTTAATGATTTTGTGAATGTAGGATGTAGGATATTGATGTTAGTAGGATGAATAGATGGAGAGATTAGATGATAGAAGAATAGATTATGTTCATCCATTTTTCTTGAAAATTGATTTGTTATGGATATTGATGTGAATGGTAGTGATATTGATGATGTATGAAAAATGTGATGAGTATGAATTTTATTTTTGGTGAAAACTGAGTAATTTCACTATAGCAATCCTTATTAATGTAGCAAATAGACACGATGCATTGAGGTATGAAGAACCAAGGTGACTTTGTATCTATTGTGTGGAATTTGAATATGGAAATAAGAGGAGTATTCTTATTCATACTAGACATGCGTAAACCTTGTTATGATTGTCTAGTTTAGAAGTTCAAAGCATGTTGGACTAATGCACATAGAGGTATAAAGAACCTAACATGGAAGGCCACTTTATGTTGCTTGAAATGACTTCCACACAGACAAGGCAATTATTCACCATGGTCGTATTATAAGAATATCCAACAAACACGACAAGTGAAATCAATGATCGTAAGATAAATCAAAAGAAAAGACCAAAATAGATGAACAAAGTTTCCATATCACTTTCCAAAGATGTTTGTAGTTTAGAGATGTTATCCATTGATGATACCCATTGTAGGAATGATATATTCATTAAGGATCATGCTAGGATGTTGACGGTGATGGTGATGATTAAAAGGAAACTGATATTTACGTGTTGTTTTATGTGATGATGATCAAGTTTTCATAATTTTTGCTTGAATGTTCTAGATTTTGATAGTTGCTATGTTTGTTTTGATTGCTTTATCAAAGGATGAGGGTAATGATAAGTTTATTATGGATAAATCTTACAAATAGGCGATGATGGAGATGGTGTTTTTAGGATTTTTTGAATTTTTTTTTGCTTTTAAGGTTATTTGAGGTTATTTTTGGTGTTTTGAAGATATTTAAACCTAGAGAAGAGGACCTAAGGAGACTAACCTAATGCCTTAAGGTCTTATCAATTATGGCCTTGCCTACGTAACTACATAGGGGATTTTTAGTTCAATTATTAGATTAAGCTATTAGCTTATACTTGGATGGCTAATACTTTTTTTTGATGCTTTTGACATTTTATGAATTTTTTTTAGATTTTGAAGAGATATTTGGATGTTTTGGATTTTGCAAGATTATTTAGATTTTTTAGGATTAATACATGACTTAAGATATGAAAAAGGATCCAATCTGTCTACCAGGTTCAAGAGAATGCCCCCGGTTTGGTATAGGATTTATGTTTAATATGGATAGATGGGATGATGCAGATAGAGGATAGTGTGAGTATGATGAGGTTAGACATTGAACAAGTGATCAATCCATGGTTGGACATACATTTATTAAGACATGGATGGATGAATGGATGAAAGCGTGATTATGATAATGGATGGATAGGATGGAGAAAAGTCTTGATAGATGATGATGTGGAGCTTATTCAAACATGGTGCTTGTTTGCCAGGTTTTCACCATGTTAACTGTCCTAGAAGTGCCACAAAAGTGGTTTTCATTAAAATGATGATTTATTTCTCTTTACTATTTTTGATATTTTTCTCTTTTGTTTTGTTTTTTTTTTTCACTAGGATATTCTGATAGGATAGGTGTAGAACTTCTTAAGATGGTTATTGTTGATAGGTTATATTAAAGGTTCTCCTTCAGGGGTAGCCAACCAATATGATCCCAAGCCATAATTTGTTGTGATCACAAAGGGTCCCAACCAATTCAATTCAAACTTATCTTTACACTCTTTATTAAGTTACTTTTATTTTTATTTTCTTTCAAAAGTAAGTCACCCAATTGGAAGTTTTTATTCTTGATTCTCTTATTTTAACTACGCTTGAGATAATTTTAATATGCTTGAAGATGGTTGAGAGTGCTCAAATGTATTTCATCTAACAACTCAAGTTCTTATAGTTTGGATACTCGATATTCTTCATTGTTAACAAGATTCTGCAAATGCACCCTTAAGGAAGGAATTTCAACCTCTATAGGCAAGATAGCTTCAATTTTGTATAATAGGGAAAAGGGGTAACACTAGTGGGTGTTCAAATGATGGTTTAATAGGCCCACAAAGCTGGATTTAGTTGGAGGTTCCAATCACGACTGGCATCATTAATTGTCTTCTTGAGGATTTTAAGAATATCTTTATTTGATGCTTCTGCCTATTCGTTTCTTTGGGGATAGTATGGGCTAGAAAAGTGGTGTTGGATGTGGAACTTAGCACAAAGGTCATATGCATCTTGATTCTTAAAAGGAGTTACATTATTAGTGACAATGGTTTGATGTATTACCATAGTGATAAATCAAATATTTTAGGATGAACTTAGCTATTTGCTTGCATGTGATATAGGTCAAGGGTACAACTTCTATCCAATTCGTGAAGTACTTTATGGAAGTTATAATAAATTTATGTCCATTTGATGAGGTAGGGGTGTAAGAGCTGAAGATTAGCTCAATACCCAAGACAACCTGCAATAATAATGAAAACCTTTCACAACAAGGTATGGAATAATATGAGCTTGCTTGATATTAAGACTTATCAAAATGATGATAAGGTATGAAGTATGTTACATATGAGTACAATGACCTTCCCTATATAAGAAAGGTGAGGAATAGGATAGAATATGATTGTGACATATGTCTTAATCTTATGACATGTGACAAATAAAAACCTAACTACTTAGGAATCATGCATTAAAATCTAATAAGATAAGTTCTAGAAAAGCCAACTAAGACACCTAGAAAGAATCTTATATCCTAAGTAAACTTAACATGTGAATAAGTCCATTAAATCCCTAGTAAGATAAATTACTAGGTACAAGACATATATTCACACAAACATCCCCCTTAAGTGCAAATTAGGGAAAAAATTATTTACAAATGCAAAAGAAATCTCTCACAAATAGAGAAAAGGAGAAAACCCAATGGGAAAAAAATCCTCCCCAAAAGGGAGAAAAGAAACAATTAAGTGATGAAAGATGGAGGAATCCATGATACCCCCAAGTACACCATCCATCACATAGTTATATTATAATCAATAGCCCCCCATAAGAGGGAAATAAAGAGACTATGTAGCCCCCCACAATGTATAATCACCTACAAAAATGGTAAATGCTTGAAGAAAAAATATGATCCAATGTTTAGAAACAACTTGTTTTCCTTATAGAAGAAACAAAACCAAGTAAAAATGCAGGAAAGCTTCCCATTCCAAATAGGAATTGGCAGAAAGAAGCATAAATATGTATGATGATGTCTCTAAAATTTTCTCATGTGTCTTATTTTCCACTGAAGATGAATATGCCACAATCAAATCAGGTACATGCCCAATCAATGAAGAAGGTGAAAAATCAAGACTATGTGGAAACTGATGTTGAATAACATTCAAAGACAAAGATGGTTTGACAATAGTTGTACAATGACTATTATCAAAGAGGAGAGACAACCCCTCAAACGTGTCCTCCAAAGCTGAAATGTGAGACTATACAAACAAGGAAGAAATGTTTGATAAATAGGAATATTAATCAGGAAGACAATGAGATATTTTTTGCAATGAATCACTGGAAGTTCACAATGAATCACCAACATAAGATGAATAGTCCTACTGAACAGGAATGATGGGAGCCTTAATCAATGACTCTGCACAATGAAGCATTAAGGTGAAGGTACAACAACAATCTCTGGTGGAGAAGAAGGAGCATCTAAAGAAACCTCATCATCCTCATCTAAAGATTCAAATTATTCCAAACCTTTAAACTAATATATAATAGCATGATCATAGGGTATCTTTTCTAAAAAATGAAGAAGCACAAGATAGTCTAAAATAGGATCATATGGGAATTGCTGAGTATCGGGATCTCCATATATCTCCTAAATTTTAGTTCAAAGAGTATGAGGAAACTCAAAATTATCAATTGAATTGAAAGTGTCATCATCAATATGCATAGCAATAACCCCTAAGACATGATCCCTTTTGCAATTCCAAGCAAATTTATTACTAGTTTTACCTGGAGGGGGAACAATATCATACAAATGTGGCAAAAAATGAATCCATCAAATATGTTTTATGATTCCATCCCTCCATTGTTTATAGTTTCCCCTTTTCTACATAATCACAAAAGGATGAAATGAAAACCACATAATCAACTATGATAAATCTCCAAAATTACAAAGACATTAAGCTTCAACAACAACTAGAAACCCTCAAATATGATGTATACTGCAAATGAAGCCTTTCCAAATTGACAAAACCTCTCTAGGAGTTAGGATGTCCAAATAATGTCATAATGCCAAATATGAAAAATATTGAATAAATAATACTTGGGACTAAATATGGAAAAAGTACATGTGCACAATGATAAAGCTCCTAAATACCTTTTCGATGTGGCAAAAATCACAAAAAATGGAGATCCACGCAAAAAATTATGAGCTCAAAGGTCCAAGTGAAAGATACAACTTTAGTTGCCAATAAATTGTACATAATGACCTGCACCACTACGAGTACACAAAACCAATTTTCTATTGATATCTCGTTTGCAAAATTTTGATATCCTAGCGAAAAGTTATGGTCCGATGAAAAAAGGCTTGTTTTTGGGAACTTGTAAGCTAAATGGGGGAAAAATTTAACCCCTTTGGGCTAGCTCTCAAACCTCCAAGTGACCATGACTCAATATGGAGCAAAAAAAATCCTGCCACCCAGGCGGGTGGCGGGGCGGTTGGGCAGTCTTGGTGGGCGGGCCACACCACTTGTAGGCGGAAGCACTGCCCAAGACTTGTGATAACTCCTAGATTTCAATAGAACCACAAGCATTTACATTAAAGAGTTTCAAAAGGGGTTGGTGGAAAATAAAGTCGATATGAATAAAGACTACGATAGGTATAGATTGTTCGTAGACAAATAAATGCTGACAACAGTTTTTAAAACCCAAAAAATAGTTAAATAAATTTTGCCAAATATATATTGTTTTTTTTTTAACTTTAGCCCAACAATAAATATTTGTTCAATTTAATTTCATATCTCAATTAAAAAATAAAGCCCATAGACTATTAAAAAATATTTTACTTTTTGCGAAATAAATAATCCATACCCTGTACCCGAGGGGCCGTACAACTTGCCTGGGTAATTCTTTTTGCCTCGAAAGCAACTGACGCCAAATATAGGTGTATATATATCAAACTTCATCTCTTGGGCCTTCTGAGGATGATGACAAGGTCAATTTAGGCTCAAAGTGCATTAGAAGCTTTGCTACCTCTATATTTTTAATTTCTTCAAACCTCATATTTCTGGCAAAAAAAGTCAAATTTAGGTGAAACAAAAGTCGATCTTGACTTTCTCTACTGCCCTGAACTTGAATTTTAGCTCATATTTCCTCCAACATGAGCCAAAAGTGACCTAGATCTCTCACTAGCAATAAATCAACCCTAATATTTGAGAAGGGTTTTGCAAGGCTTAGCTCTGATACCATGTAAGAGTTGAAGATTAGCTCAATACACAAGATCACTTGTAATAACAATGAAAACCTTCTACAAGATGGTAAACAAGAATATAAGCTTGCTTGATATTAAGAACTATCAAAATGATGGTGAGGTATGAAGTATGTTACATATGAGTACAATGACCTTCCTTATATACGCAAGGTGAGGAATAGGATTGAACATGATTGTGACATGTGTCTTAATCCTATGACATGTGACAACTAACAACCTAACTACCTAGGAATCAATGCATTAAAAGCTAATAAGATAAGTTCTAGAAATGCCAACTAATACTTCTAGAAATAATCTTATATCCTAAGTAAACTTAACATGTGAATGAGTCCCCTAAGTCCCTAGTAAGATAAATTACTAGGTACAAGATATATATTCACACTAGCAAGGGGATATCTTGCCTACGAGGTCGCGTCCCCACTATGAAAAGGGCCATGGTGTACTGATTGGGTGTAACTCCTATGATGGTGCATGAATAATATCACTATGCTATTGGCATTGAAGACATTTCTTAGCAAACTGATTACCTTCCTATTCCATCATAAGCTAGTAGTATCCAATCCTTACCAATTTCTTGACTAGGTTAGGTCTGCTAGAATGTGACCCTAAAACACCTTCATGCACTTCTTGCAAGGCAGTCAATGCCTCCTCAAGTTTAAGGCATCTAAGTAATGTCCCATCGAGACTTCATCAGTATAACATATCGCCAAGGATGGTAAAGTGTGAGGTTCATCGAATAAAGGTTTTCTTTTGGTTTCTAGTAAGGTTAAGGGGTACTATTCCATATTGAAGAGAGGTATATATATCTTGATACTAGGGTGAGTCAAGACCAAAAACATCACACGAGTTCATATTCCTGGACATCAAATGAGAGTATAAGTAACTGCTCCATAAGAAACTCAAATTTATGACTATTATGTGGCATGTCTAAGAGAGAACCATAGTAGCTATAACATCAACAACTCTGTTATTAACCCATAGTATTTGTTCAAAGAGAATGAATAGAAAGTACTGCTTGAAACTATCTACCATTCTTTTATAAGGAAGAAATTTATTGTCCTTAGGTATTCATCATTCACTTGTCGGATTACTAGGTGTGAGTCACCATAGGCTTGTAATTCCTTGATTTTCTATTAAACTACCATTCTTAATCCAATGATAAATGCTTTATATTTTGCTATATTTTTAGTACAGGAAAAGGCGATCCTATATGATTTGAGTATACTATCTCCTTGAGGTGTAATAAAGAGAATGCCAACTCCTGATCCATGTTGGGTATGAGATATTTCAAAGTACAATTTCCATCATCTTGTTTGGGTTGTCACAAGGATTCCTTCATCTAGGAATTCTGATATCAAAGGATGGTGGTCTTCAATAGGTGCTTTGGCCAACTGATCTACTATCACTTGTTCGTTGATTGCTTTTTTTTCAAAATATTCTATGTAAAATTCACTAAGGATCATAATCCATTTTTCCATCCAAGTTGTCAGGGTTGCCTTAGCCAAAATATATTTCAGCGGGTCCACTTTAGAGAAGAGCTTGATTTGTCAGTTAAGCATATAATGTCTAAGATTATGTGATGTCAAGACAATGGCTAAACAAGCTCACTCCACAGGTGTGTAATTTATTCCATAGCCCACCAGTGTGCAACTGATATAGTACACTACTCTTTCTTTACTATTCTCATCATGATGTGCTAATAAAGCACCTAGAACTATCGAAGTTGTTGATATCTAGAGGATCTATGGCTTATTTGGTAGAGGAGGCATCAAAATAGGAGGTGATGCCAAATAGTCCTTAATCTATTGAAAAGATTTATGGAACTTCTCTTCCCACCTAAAGGAAACATATTTGTGAAGCAGATGTGTGAAAGGATGACATTTATCAACTAGTTGAGCTATGAATCTCTGGATTGATTAAAGTTTTCCATAAAGGCTACAAATTTGTTTCAATGTCCTTGGTGGATGCATTTCCAGGATGGCTTTAACTTTAGCAGGATCTACTTTAATACCACTTTGGGATGTAATTTATCCTAGTAGCTTCCCTAATGTGATGTCGAAAATACTTTTTTTCAGATTGAGGCATACCTTATACTCTTCTAACTTGCCAAATATGTGTGCGAGAACATCTAAGTGACCTTCTCTTGTTGGAGACTTTGCTAGGAGATCATCTACATAATCCTCCATGGTGATGTGAAACATGCCATGAAAAATAGTGGTCATCACCCTTTGATCGATGGATCTCATGTTTTTAAGCCTAAACGACATGACATTCCAACAATAAGTTCCCCATAGATGAGTGAAGGTAGTTTTGTGTTGGTCCTATGGAGCTATTTTAATTTGATTGTATCCAAAAAAATATCCAGAATATTTTGACCTACTATTAAATCCACTATGATGTCTATATTTGGCAAGGGAAAGTCATCATTTGGACAAGCCTTGTTAAGATCTCTAAAGTTAGTACAAATCCTTATGCCCCCAGTGGGCTTTGAAACTGGTACAAGATTGGATACCCACTCAAGATAATCGATTGGTCTAATGAAACCAACATCCAGGAATGTTTGTAGCTCAACCTTAACCAAAAGTGCTATTTGCGGAAGTATCTTGCAAAGCTTTTGTTTTACTGGTTTTGATCTTGGAAAAACTATCAAGTGATGCATCACCAAGGATGGTCTAATCCAAACATATCTATGTAAGACCAAGCGAAGTTGATCATACAATTTTCTAAGAAAGATGTGAAATTATTCTTGTTTGGATCCAAAGAAGCTGCATAGAAGGTGATCTTAGGTGAATATGATGTTCCCACATTTATTTTCTCAGAGTCTTCTACTAGCAGTATTGATCTCTCTTGGCATTGGGTGATACTTGGGAGATTGAATCCTCCATCTTCGGGTGCCTCCAAGAGGTTTTCACCCTCAGATACATCCTTTATTTTTTATTTTCACGATCCAATAGCATCACATTGTGGTTTTTAATAGGGAATCTCTTTTTTATTTTTAAATTTTTACTTTTGTAACTAAAATACCCAATCTCTCCTCCAAATTATGATTCTTTACTGATTTCTATTTCAAAGAATTCCTTATGATCTCTAGGTGGTATTCCCTATCTTGGTCCCATAAACTTTGCAATAGCTTCATCGTTTTGGAATATGTCTAAAACTGACACTCATAGTTGGTACCAATCAATTAATTGAGGATAGACAAGTTGAAGTTTGTGTGTTTGGGATAGCTAGTCAAATGACAGGGTCATGGTGGTATTTATGAAGGTGTTCTCAAATAGGTTGATGATGTACATGAAAGTATTCTTGATGGAATCGTTGTCATTAGATGCCTTAACCATAGGAGAGGATAGACCCTCCTTTCAAAAGATATTTCCAACGTTAGGAATAACATCATCCAACAAAACATATCTTAGATCTTGATTCTTCTTGCACTTTTCTAGGATAAGAGGTTCTCTCATGCCTTGCTCATGTATTCCAAGGCCACCTTTTCTTGTGAATCCCATGTTCTTGATAAAATGAAAACCTTTTTTGTTGTGATCAAAAGAGATAGGTTGTGGATCTTATTCTTCTTCTTCCTTGTATAACCAAGTAGAAACATCTTCTTCACCCATGAATTCCTTGTTCAAATATCCCCATTTAGTGAAGATCATGGGTTTGAATTCAATGGTAGTCGTATCAACTTTACTAATTTCTTGTGGTCTTCCATATGATATTGGAGATAGTGGAAGTTTTCCAACATAAAAGGATTATTTTAGATGATAATCTCTATAATCGTTTTCTACTACTTGATCTTAATATTGGATTTAGGGGGTTTGATGAGGCTGATGCAACAATGAAAGATGAGGCTTGAGAGGATGAGGCTAAAGATGATGGGTCAATGTATGAAAATGAGTGAAAGGATATATCATTGCTAGGAACTTGGAAGATCCTTAGATATTTTTCATATAAGTTCTTGCAATAATGAAATGGTTCTAGATCAACATAAATGGCATTCTTGTTGTCATTATAGGGGAATTTTAAGCATTGGTGATAGGTGGAAGGTATAACTTTCATTGCATGAATCCAAGGCCGTCGAAAGAGAAGGTTATATGGTAGCTCAAGATCCAATACTTGGCAAGTTTTTTCCGCTATTGTTGTTCCCACTTGAATGTGAAGTCTGGTAGTACTCTTTGAGTCTCTCTCATTATCATCATAGGCCCTGATGATAATGATTTTCTTCTTTTGAATAAATTCATCAAAATATCTAGCTATTTTACAAGTTTTAAGGTACAAATATTTAAGCCCTTGCCACCATCTATCAACACTCTCTTGATTTTATGTTTATGGATGCAAATTTATAGGTATAAAGCTTGATTATGATATGTGTGTAAGGGAAGATCCCTTTCGGAGAAGAAAATATGATGGGTAGAATCAATGTGTCATACCATGGATTGAAACTATTATGTGTTAATGTTCTTGGGTATGAAAGACTCTCGTCGGGATTTTTCCCAAACTTCTTTATGAGCGGGGGATATTTCGAGAAGTTCAAGAATGGAAATTTGTGCAAGAGTCTTTTTTAGATGGTCAATAAGATTATACTAAGCTTGTGAAGGCTCAGTAGAAGCTTTAGATTGTGGTGGGGCTCCTTGGATTGTAACTTTCCCTCATTGTGTAGTAACATTACAATTAATATTTTTACCGACTATAGTTATGACTACAATATGATGGTTGGCTTTATAAGTAGCACCCACTACATTTTCATAGGAGTACAAGATTTTATTGTAATCCCTTGCTTTACCTTTGTTATTTCCTTTAGTGTGGTTAGGGATTGGATCCTTATAGATTCCCAAGTCATTGTTATCAGATGTTTCAAGATGATGTTCAATGTTAACTTCTCCCTTATCAATTAGATCTTGTATGATATTCTTGAGTTACATACAATTATTGGTTTTGTGTCCTTTAGTTATATGAAATTCACAATGGCCATTCTCATTGTACCAAGGAGGTTTGAATTTTGGTTCTTCATAGTTCTTTTGATCAGGTAATTTGTTATTGTTTGTTTGAAACAATTTTTGCAAGACCACTTCTATAGGTTGTCTCAAAGGAGTGTACCTTTGTCTTTTTTATTGAAGTTATTGTTCATAGGCCTTGGTTGTCCTCTTGGAGTATTTTGATTTTGATTGGTTGGAGGATTATTTGGTTTATTGTTTTGAACATTATTTTGAGGATTGTTATATGGAGGTTGTATGTTTTGCATGAATTTAGCATCCACTACTCCATCATTGGTAACATTTTTTTCTTCACCCATAGACACAGTTTATAATTTGAGCTCGAAGGTTGGCCTCTATTGTTGTATATCTTGATAATTCCTTTTTCAATAAGGGACTTTTCGATAGTTATGCCTTTTTCAATGATATCATCAAATGAGTTAGGACATAGCATAGTCAATTGGAAGCTCAAATCAGTGTTTATATTTACAATGAATATATCGAAAAGTTATTTTTTAGGGACAAGACATTTGCATTTACTTGCTTTATGTCACCATCACTACAAGAAAAAAACAAAAGTTTTATCTTGTACAAGTCAATCGTAGTGACGTCATGGTCTATGTTGTACAAGAAGTGATTGATAATTTTTTTCAGATTTTATTGAATGTTTGGATTATAGGAGGTAAATGAGAAATCCATTCTACAACTTTCCCACTAATACTTCTTGGAAATAGTCTCATTAAGTAAGAATAATTATTGGCTACATCCATGCAAGTGATGAAAAACAAGAGTCTCATTAAGTAAGAATAATTATTGGCTACCTCCATGCAAGTAATGAAAAACTATCATATGTGTTCAACGGGATCTCCTCTTCCTTTGTACTTGTCAAATTTAGGAATTCAGGGAAGGGGATCATGACAATGTTTTGACCATATGGATAATGGAAATTTTCCACTAAGGCATAGCTCTTCTTAGTCCTTCGAAGTTGTATGTTTGCTATCTTTTGATCGATATTTTGGATTTGCAATGCTAACTCACTACCTTGAGTGTTTTGTGGAGGATTAGGTAGATTATAGTTGTAAGGTGGGTTTTGACTTTGCATCGGACCTTGAGGGGTGTTGTATTGATATTGCAGAGGAACGTTTGTATTGTGAGGATTGATGTTTGAGTATTGAGGGTTAATATTTTGATGTTGATGGTTTATGTTTTGGTTTTGAGAGATGAGGTTTTGGTGTTGTGTGATAACATTTTGATGTTGAGGGTTTATGTTTTGATGATATTGAGGATTTGTGTTTTATTGGTATTGAGGATTTATGTTTTGTTAGTATTGAGGATTTATGTTTTGATGTTGTGGAGTTTGGGTGTATGATGTACGATATTGATATTGTATTGTGTTAGGATCCAGATTTTAAAAGTTCAACCCTTGTTGATTTTAAGTGTTATATGAGGGATTTTATTCTTGGTCAAGAGGAGGTTGTTGTTGTCTCATGTCTTGTTGTGGAGGGTTGGTTTGTCTATTTGATAGATGGGTGGTTGTTGTTGTGATTGAAGAGATGGATTAAGAATGATATAGATGGGTGAAGCCATATGTTGCGGTTATGGTGGAATATTAGCATGTAATGGTGGATTTGGTTCAAAATTTGGTGGCCTAGGAGGAAGGTTTGACATGTTTTGCATGTTAGGATTTTAACCTTGTTGAGGTGCATTTTGTGAGCAAGAATTTTCATACAAGTTCCTTGATGCCATGTATTGGTTGAGGCATTATGAGGTACAAGTGGAGTAGTGAAAGGGTTGGTTGATTGTTCTGAAAGGTTTTGGGCTACCAAAAGATTAGGATTTGGTTGGTTTTGATGGGCTGCAATTGCTTGTTCCTTTTGAGATGATTGTCTATATAATGAATTATTAACTTCTTTTGCATGAGGAGGATCATTGTTTTGTGCAAGAAGGACTGGAATTCTTCATCATCTTATAGTTTGAGAGACTCATAGGACCTCCCTGTCTTCATCCCTATGAATAACGGTTGGGTCTCTAAGATCTTCAACATTAAAATCAATAGGTAGCCTAGAACCATATTGGGAAATCCTATAAAGTAAGTGTTTGGATCATAAGTAAGTAATGCATCAATGAATTTCAACATTTGAGGATTTTGACTCATTTCTAATATCTTTTCTTTGTTGAGTTCATCATCAGAGTCTTCTTTCACATATCCATCTTATCCTTGATTTGGTTGATTTCCTTGTTGAATATTGACATTAGGTTGTTGAGAGATTAATTTTGGTTGTTAAGAGCCCACCTTTGGTTATGGAGGAGGACTAGCATTGTGTTGTTGTGGATTCATGTTTGGTTGTTGAGTGGTCGTATACCCAGGAGGAGCAGTGCTAGAGGGAAATCCCCATGTCATTTTTGTTGTAGTTTCAATGCTTGTAGTGTAAATGGAATGTTAGAACTGCAAGGGTTGGCTGCCATTTTCTTCTTGTGTTGTGATCTTGTGCTTACCTTAAAAGTCACAATAGACCCTGAAGGATGAAAATATTGAGATGAAGGTGTATGATTTTGTTTGGATTTGGATTTCAAAACAAATTTCAAAGGATGTGTATCTAAGTATTTTAGAAAAAACGATGGTGTTCAAGTTGATTTGGATTGGATATTAAACCTTTGGACAAAAGGATAACAAGGTTGATTTGGATTTTGATGTTCAAAGATGGTTGGATTTTGTGCTCAATCCTTTAGACAAAAGGATGATGACAAGATTGATTGGTTTGTGCTAGATCTCAAGATGTTGATGAAAATTTGGGTTGATGCCTTTACTTAAACTAGACTTGTGAGTACAAGAAAAAGGAGATGATGGTGATTTATAAACCTAGAGGCAATTTTTTTTGAGTTGAGGATGGTCTAATAAGACCAATGTTGACTAAGGTTATTGATATCCAATGATGTTTGATAAGGTTGGTGTTTTGGCGAAAAGGCTATGATAATGTTTCCTAGGAAAATCAAGTTAAAAAGATAGTTTGAAGTTTTGAGGATGACAAAGACTATTTAGGACTGTTATGGCAAACATTTCTAGTTCTAGGATGATCGGTTATGACAATTTTAAGATCAGAGAGTTTGCAGGTCTAAGATGAACAAATATTACAAATAAACATGACAATCTAGGCAAACACATCATGCTGCCCTAGAGTAAACACGATGATGTAGGCAAAAGTGGCAATATACAAAGAGTACACACAACAATATATTTAGAAGTGGAAATATGCAAATTTAGACTGGGAAACAAAGGACAAGTAAATGCAACAAAGTAAGAAATAGAAGAAATCTAAGTGACAAAAGCAACAATATGCTCATACAAAAGTGACAATCAGTGCAAAGGCGACAAATTTTGATAAGAAAATGTAGGTTTCTATGACTGTGTAAGTGTTTGGTAAATATTTTAGAAATTTTGATTTGTAAAGGGTTGAGTTTATGTTTTGAAAGCATGTGATATGAACAAAAAACATAAAATTCAAGACCGAATCCAAGGTGAGAAGATATTTTTTTAAGTTATCTTCCACAAAGCTCACTAGTATAGATCAATTGAGAACAAGATAAGAACAACCTAGAAAGTCTTTTAAGGTTATCTCACTATAGGAGGCTCACCACACTTTCATGTTAATCTAAATCCAAGGAACGGGTAAGTAGAGTATGCCAAGGTCATGTACCACCTTGACAACCCTCACCTTGAAAAGACTAGGTCCTAACAAGACACCTTATCACCTCAACCAAGGATCAAACATGGTGAGTAACTTCACATGATGATGCTATATGTTGCAACACTATAGATCAATGGCCAAAAGGTCTTTGACTTCTAATAACAATGGTTTTTAGTGGGTAGAACTCTATGATCACCACGACATACATAAGTTTAAGATCAAAATATTGAATTCCATGTTCAAAATCACCTGGGACCACTAAGGAATGCCTTGTATGGCCCACAAGTGGATAGGGATACAAATTTTTTTCTCAGCCCTTTAATATAGCCCTTCGAAAAAAAGTGCTTGAGATCGAACCCTAGGGTGATGAAATCCCTAGGCAAGCCTCCTAACTATAAGGGAAGGATTCATGTTGCTATTTCTCATATCACATGTAGCACAAGGGGAGAGGATATGTAGACAACTCCTTTGGTGTCTAAAAAAAAGTGCAAACTAGAGGTATTTCTTGTCACCCAAGATCACACGAAGCACAAGGGGAGAGGATAAGTAATCTCTAGTCTACCAATCATGTCAAAAAAAATAATTTTAGAGCACTAACTTGAAATGTGATTTAATCTACCAATCAGGAAATCATTCAAGTTTGAAAGATAATCTTCTTTGATAATGAAACATACAGTAAATATGCGAGTAATTTCAAGTTATTTTTCTTGGACCGATCAAAACCCTACATGCACAAATGGATTAGTAGTTTGAACATGTGTCTTTCCCTAATGAATGCTACACAAATAGGTTAGATGAAAAAATCATACAAACAACAAACAATACAGGTTAGGGTTAGGGTTAGGTCAAAATATGAAATCAAGAAAAATCACTACCAAAAAATAGAAGCTAAAGATAACATTCAAATGCGGCCATATTTACCTCAGAGGTGACTCTATATTTCTAATAGACGCAAAAAAACATGTAGAAGCAACTCTATGTCTCTATCAATTGTTGTAGAATATGTAGAAGTGACTCTATGTATTTGTCAATCGTGGCAGAACTTGCACAAGCGACAAAATACAATAAAAAATCTATAGAGATGACAAAAAAGCACATCAAGATTATCATAGGCAGTCATTCGCAAGTGTTGAACGTGGAAAATTCATTGTTAGACCAGGTTCTATAAAACATGATTGTGCCAAAAAACCTAAAAATCATCAAAAATCAACAAAATTTTATCAAATCAGGGATGTGGGTCTGACGAGGAATGCCAAAATGTGAAGTGGGGTTAGTAGAAAATGGAAATGAAACATGAATTATCCAATAAGGGTTAGCATTCATAATACCCAAATCAAGAAATGATCAAATCACACTTACAAATGAGATAAAATGCAAAAAGTTAGAAATCAACATAAACATAATGAAATTCAAACAAAAAACTAAAATCAAACAAGTCAAACCTAACATCCCTTTTTGAAACTTTGATGCTATGTTGGATTGTTCAAATTATAACTCCCATAGTTGTAAACGCATGAATGATGACCTAGATAATAAAATTGCTCAAATGCTCAATGATATGAATATGCTCAAGAATTCCAAGTTTCTAGGTGGTGATAATGAAGGAATGATGTGTTTTTTTATAGATTTTTAGGATTATGATCAACATATGAGATTAGATCTTAAGATCAAGGAATGATAGATCAATGAGAATGAAGGATTGAAATTATTTTGAACTCAAAATATCTCCACAATTTAGGGAAATTCATATAAGATATTTTGAAATGAAGGGTGAAGATTAAATCAACAAATAAAGGGTTGATGATGAATGAGAAGATTTTGATATTTTAGGATTATGGAGGATTAAGATCCATGCAAGTGTTATGGAAATTGGATGATTAAATAATTAAAAAATATTTAATCATGGGACATTAGAAGAAAATTAGATAATCAAATAATTAAAATTATTTGATCATGAGACATTAGAAAAAAATAGATTATGGCTAATTAAATAATTAAAATTATTCAATTAGGGGGATAAGAGGAAAATTCAACAACCAAGGTTCAAACCTCACAGGGTCACTCTCTACCATGTCAACAATGAACTTTTTTGTTTACCCTCGTATTAAGGGGGGGCTCCTTGGTGAACTAGTGGGGCTTCTTGCCTGTAGTGCCAACAACCAATGCCCAAACCTTAGTATTAAATTTTAAAAAGGGGCAAGGGGCCTAGCTCGATTGGATAAAGCATCATGTTGTAGGAAAGAGGTCATGAGGTCTAGTCTCCCCCCAAACCCATGGTACCAGAGGGCGTGTCTCACTAGTGCCATCGGTCACATGGAATTTTTTTGACTAGACACACTGCAGTTTATAGGGGGATGGATAGCCAATCGATTTTTGTGGTCTAAAAAAAAGTAGATAGGGGGCCTAGCTCAAATGTCTAAAGCATCCTATTGCAGGAAAGAGGTCACAAGGTCTAGTCTCCACCCAAACCCATGGTACTAGAGGGAATGTCAGGCCAATGCCACCAGTCACATAATTTGTTTTTACCAGGCGCACTACAGTTTATAGGGGGATGGATACCTGACTGATTCTTGCAGTGTACAAAAAAGAGGAAAATCAATAAAATATGTCGAATTAATTAAATAATTCAAAGTCACTTAATTAATAGAGGAAATTAGGATAGTTAGTGAGAAATGATGTTAAAAGGGGAATCACTGATGTAAGTGATAAAAATACAATGTTAATGATGAAAAATGTGAGATTGGGGATGCATGGTACGAGTTAGACATTTTTGCATGTCTACACATCCATATGCCAATAACATCCACTTCCATATATGAGAAACTTGCTTCCATTGGACACTAGGCGATCTCTCCCTTATTCATCCTAAACTAGAGTCTTTCTCTCTATATGTATTTGAGAATGATGAATCAACAAGCATGAAAGTAAAGAAAACAATAGTACTCTATCAACTTGGATCACTTACTTTTATCGAAACTAGTTTTCTTACTAATGAGAAGAAAAACACAATTGATGATTCTCAGCATCACAAAGATGAGTTATTGTTATCAAAACAACACATCCTATTGCAAATAATATCTATCAGAGAATGTAGTACAAAGGAAAAGGATTAGGCCTGCATGAATAGTGTATTCTAGAACTAGTATAGTTTTTCAACAATCCTACATATTAGGGCCTTGGTTATTCAACAATCAAGAAATCCAAGGATGTTAGTGGTACCTCCATGATATCATTGGCAACTTCATCTAATGCAAACATTAAAATGGGTGCCACAAATAGTCCTTACCATAAGGTTGCTGCCAACACTCCTCCAATTCACATCATAGACCATCATTCCCAAATCCTTCCATCCACTAAAGGGGACCAACAAAATAATAATCTTTACAAATAAAAAGATCAAATTCAAGCCATTGAAGCTAATAAATATAAAAATCAGAGTGGACACATATAATCATAATGAATCCCAAGGAAAATTGGATCATGCAAAGAATCAAATCCAAATCCAAATCTGCAAGTCAATAAAATTATGGATTCATCTCAAAAATGACCTTCCATCTATCAAAAGTGCCCACCGACTTCAAAGAAGAATTCAATACCAACATACAAAGTTGATGAAATTGTTGGTCCCAAACATAATAAAAATCCCACATCCATGCTCCACATCCACCATCCAAATTTTAGAGAATAAAAAATCCTACATCCAAACTACCAAGTAATTCATCCATGCTATCTCATATCCCCCCTTGAAATCAAGCATCTTGCTTAAAATCCAAAAACACCAAATCCCATATTCACTGTGTCTTGGTAGAAACATTTTATCATAAGGAATCTAATGGCACTCTATCATGATGTGTATATTTATATAAATTTAACTCTAGTATCAAACTGGATCACAATAACACCCATGGGCTATATACAAGTGCTATTATTTTGGCGAAGAAACTCCTCAAGGCAGGATATTATTGGCACACTTATAACAAAATCTACATCAATATTACTAGGTGGTCCAACATAAGTGGTGATCATTCAAAAATAAAAATTAAACAGAAATATACTACCCAATAGTGAAAACCATTCTTATGGCACATTGGACAAGCACTAGGGAAATTTTTTAGTGGCTAATCTTCGCCAATTGGCGAATATTGGATATCGGCCAAGTCGAAATTGGGAATTAATCGCACCCAATAAGGTGGTCAAATTGCTTGGATTTTATAAATTATTGATCCAATGCATGTCCATTCACCATCGATTTATTTTATGAGGCATATTTAAGTAATAAATTTTCCATAACAAACTACGCGTTTCAAATGGACCAATTAATATTTTTGCCCGGAATCTTGGAAGAATGTAATAAATCACCTACATATTCGCCAATACTATTAAAGTAACATTGTGTATCAAGATCCATTTCACCAATTAAAATTTATAAATAGTTGCTTATGAGGACCCATTTCACATATCAAAATTTACAAATAGTTGCTTATGAGGACCCATTTCGCCAATAACATTAAAAAATTTACATTTGAGGACACATTTCTCCAATTGCTGTGCCACCTCCATGCTAATCATAGGGCCATAATTGCCTTGAAAATTACAACATTGTAGTCCGTCGAGGTTTGATTCACCCAACACTTAAATTTACCATTGTATAATCATGCAGGATTTGCCAATTTTTTTATATACTATTTAAAAATCCCATAGAATTCGCCAAATATGGATTGATATAAATACAATCAAAATTATCATTTATTCTTACACATTTTGTTTAATTTTGAACTTGTGAGCTCTCGATTCGAAATTTGGACTTGGAACCTTGAAGTTGATTGTAGGAATGTTACAAACTTACAACACATAAATTCCTACATTAATGAATAGAAAGTCAGTGAAAACCTAAACTTAAAGGTGAGTGATCATTTCTTCATAGTGTTATAAGATTTATTTATCTCTTTTCCATTCTTTCTTCAATATTAAAGATGATATTGAGTAGGGAATGGGATCTATATTCTTTGTCCTTCTTAAATAAGAAGACATTTTTTCCAGCTTTTATTCGAAGTGAGAGATCCAGATGTCGAGCAACAAGTGCAACAAGGGTAAGACTCCTCAGGGTGGTGAAGGGACTAGGAAGCCATCAAAATGACCAAAATGTAATTACCATACAATTTTACTTTGGAATTGGCAATGATTCTAATCCATCAAATCAAGATGGAGCTACATCATCAACTCTTCCACCAAATATTAATGAAGAATGCATTTATGGTACCTCACCACCACCATAAGGTGAGATTGTCATTGAGTGAAATGAGTGAAATGAGGATGAAAATACTACAAAAGATGTTCTAAGGGATACCATGGTTAGCTAGAATGAGATAATTGAATTGGATGAAAATTTTGGGACCATAGATGATGTTGGTAGCAAGAAAAGAAAAGGAAAATAAAAAATGGGGCATGAGTGGGAAATGACAAGGAATTTTCAACTTTATTGGGTGTCAAAGTACCCATTCATTAAAATTAGTGGAGTAAGCAAACAAATATGAACCTCCAACATAATGCAAGTGTATGATTTGTAGTTGGAAATGTAAAAGAGACAGGAAGTTGCAACGAAATCTTGAGATATAGAAAAGCATATGGGTAAAATTTATGAAAAAAAATCATAGATGGAAAAGAACAATCAATAGTATGATGGAAATCAAAGGATGAATGTCTTCATGTTAAGTATTTCATGGAATATGAAGAGCATAAGAAAATAATGTTGAAGCTTGTTGCATGTGGAGGTACAATTGAGGCTCAATTTGGAAAATTAATGGAAGGAGCACAACTAGCAAAAACTATTCACATGAGTGTTGTTTTTCATATTTTGTCTAGATGGTGTCCTATGAAAGACTACCCATAATATTTTAATTTATTCTTTTTTGGGTGTTCCTCACCTTCCTAGTGTACATTGTTTAGTAAACACTAGATGGGAATGGGAAAGTTGTCTTTCTGCAATGGAAAATCAAGATTTAAAGGAGAAAGTAAAAGAGGCAAACTTCATTGCATTATCTTTAGATGAAGTTATTGTGGTAGATAATACTTATTGGGTCTGTATGCATGTGTATACTATAAAACATGTATGCCAAGCTCATATTCTTTGTGTTCATAAAATGAAGGACAATTCAACATCACAAAATCTATTTGAACTAGTAAAAAAATATTTGAATGAAATTGTAGGTATGGATGACTTGACTATTGCCAAAAATTTGTTGTGTGTAAGAGTTGATGGAGCTGCAGTAATGCAAGGTCATAGGACCAGTGTTTGCACAAAGTTACAAACTACTTGTGCACCATATATGCTTGGCCCATATAATGGATTTAGCATTTAGAATTGTAAGCAAGTATCCTACAGTATCAAAATTTGAAAATCTAGTTGGCGAGATCTACACACACTTTTGCCAAAGTCCCAAACGTTCCACAAATTTCAAAATTTTGTTGAGGGAATAATAGTAGGAAACAAGTTTCTCAAGAATGTTGATACCAAATGGACCTTTTCAACGATTTCTTTCAGAATATTGATCGTTGAATGGAGTAATGTACGAGCATCACAACATAGTAGACAAAGCTCTTGACCTCTTACATAGGTTAAGCGATATAGAGACACTCTTGAATTTAGCTAGTCTTCTCCCCATGTTGGATGAAATGAACAATCTTGTGAAGAAATCTCAAGATAGAACTATGTATATCAATGAATATACAAAACTACATAGAATGACATGCATGGCCCTCGATAATCTATATCTAGAGCTAACTTCTAAAAGCCCAAATTTTTTAAGCTGGCAAAAAATTATAGATTTGAGTCATCCTGAAAATTATTTACAGTTTAATGCAAGGGCACTTATGTGCTTGTGTAAATGGATTTGAGATACCAATGTACCATTGCACGACATTCAGACGCTCTATCAGAGAAGTACTTATTACAAAGGAAGCTTTTAACGATATTGTTAAATCTGTTAGTGATAATTTGAAGGAAATTGCAAAATCCCTTTCCAAAGAGATTTTTAATAGATTTCCTCTAGAAGAAATACCTAAAGCCATGGCTAATGTGTATCCTCAATTTTGGATTAAGACAACCGAGATAGCCCAAGCTATTTTCATGATAAAGTAAATATCTTGGCCGAACGCTTTTTGAAAAGTTTAAATACAATGAGCTAACAATAGAAGGAATTATAAATGGAGATAATCTTAGACAACAATGTAAGAATTTTTGAAGAAGTATGATGGACTAGTTTGATTCCATGGAGAAGCCCTTTGAATCGGGATCAATAACAAAGGCTTGGAAAACTTTTGGTTAGAGTGAAATATTGTGTAGTTCAATATCAGAATATTTCAAACTTGTTTATTTATGTCAAACAATGATATTGGGGTTGGTGGAGGATGAGAGAGTTTTTAGTTCATTGGAATTTTTGAAATCAAAGATAAGGAAAAAACTAGAAATTGCTTGAGGGTGAAAGGAACTAAGTATAATGTCAAAAAAATTCGTTTTGAAAGGGCACTCACAATATAGAGGTCCATATGTGAAAGAAGAGGGTTGTGCAACACTTTAAATGTTGGTAGTGGTGGCACTAGAAGTGGGATAAATGACAATGACACAATGAATATTGAACTTGAGACACATGGCAAAGAAAATGAAGATCAGACTCAAAATCAAGATGACTCTTTTACTTTATCTCAAGTTAAATGTTAGTTTGAGTACCCTGTCTTGATTTGGGAAATGGAAGTGAATTGACACTTTTTAGGTATTTATATTGCACTTCATGAATCATATTTCAAATTGTAGTTGATGATATTTTATATTGTATTCCATGAAATTATGAATCATTGCACTTCATGATATTCTATTTTATATTACACTTCATGATTCATATTCCAAACTATAGTTGATGACATTTTATATTATATTCCATGAAATTGTGATATTTTATATTTTATATTGTATTCCATGATATTGAATTTGATATGTGATTCTACATCATTTTTTATAGTTTATGAATTATTTTGATCAGTGCCTTATCCACAACTAAGTCATAAATTAAAATATAGTCCTACAACAAACCAACTCATAGTAATGGCTTCTTATAACCTCACCACTTTACAATGAGAAACCAAGAAAAGAACAACACTTATCACACTAATAAATTCCTATTGCATTTCCATTCACACAATGTTTGATAAATAATTGAAAGGAATATTAATCCATTCCTTGAACAAAAGACAATAGTTCAACATCCATAACATAAACACATGATGTGTGATATGACAACTTATAACTAACCCTTGATTATTTTGAGTGAAAAGATAGTGAATACAATATTAGAGAGCAAGATAAGTCAATATTTGAAATTAAAGAAATACACTTAATTATTTGAGTAATCTTTTATTATTATAGAGAAAAATTACAACATTTCCTATATGTGCTATCAAATAGCTTAAACTGTGCAAAAAGAGCTTACATAGAATGAGATGAAAGATCAAAAAATCTAAATGCTTTGAAATTTTGAATGAGGCTTAGGATTCCCTTTTATCAAATAAGGGAAGAGACAAGCAAAGAATTGAAGAAACTCATCCCAAAAATTTTTGACAACCAAATTCTTGGATATGAGGTAGAGGAATAAAAGCATGGATCCACTCACAGGCCAGGTAAAAAATTATACTTTGCATTTCATGCCTTAATCATATCCTCAGAATACCAGTCATGAGCTAAGAGATTTTTTGAATTCTCCAAATTTTTGATGATACTTGGCATCAAGTAAAGCACTGGCCTCTCTACAAAAAGTTTCCATCTTTTTTTTCTACATCGACCATTCCGTTTGAATAGGAATCAAGCTTATTTAAATCAAGATTGTCATCTTTTCAAATCAAAGGGAGGAGTGTGGGGATTAGAATATTGAAACTATCCTTCCATTTCTCTAGGGTTTTCAACTCCCCATTATCTTCTAACAGGTGGGGTACAACCCTTCTATCAACATTTATGAAAGAGTTCATTCTTTCTTGTGCAACTTCAATTATACTTTCCAAATACCCTTTATGATTTTGTGCCATCTTGGCAATCTCAAAAGTAAGATAGATACCAAGTAGGGCATAAGATGTGTGTTTAGATCCCCTATACATACCTTCCAAAGATGAAAATATAGGAATCCACTATTCAAATATACATTTGAGTTTCTCTTGATCCCCACTTACTCTGACAATGGCATTTCTTAAATTCAGATATAACACACGGGTATTTTCCAACCTTCTTAAGATTTTAGATAGTTTGTGCTCCAAGATGCATGTTGCAATGCACACATTCTCCTTTTTGTTTATTTTGTTGAGCATTCTTCAACTTCTCTTCCAGTATGAATCTTTTCTTTAAGCTTTGTGTTTTCAATCATCACATGAGCAGGGGGGACTATAGAAGAGGAGCCTACTTCCTACACACTTTCAAGAAGGGGTTTTTGTTTAGCCAATAATACCTGTTGCTAGTTGTAAGATTCCATGAGATGATTATGTTCCTTCAACACTATATTAATTCTATCTTGCAACTTCAAACACTAGCTTCATTAAACTTAATAACATCTACCACTAATGCAACAACTTTAGGGGCAGATGTGTCTATCACCCTATTTACAATCAAGCTCTCTTTGATACCCTTACCCTTCAATGCTTCAGCGATCAAAGGCTTGTTTGTAGTTGGGGCAAGGGCCCAGATTGCAAGAGCTTCCAAATTTTTGTCGAACCTTGATCCTAACAATGACATCTTTGCTTCCTCTTCTATGGAGAAAACTTCTCCTTCTTGTTTCCTAATAGTACCAAAGACAATTAAAGAAGCAATGTCCCATTCAGGGAGCAGTAGCAATCCACTATCTTCCACCATTCTTCTCCCTTTGTCAAGCATAATTTTTTTTCACTCAAAATTCATTTATGCCCTTACCTTTGTAGCTACTTCATCATACTTTTCTCTAGGAACATCTACTTGTGCCAACTAAAGTCTTTTAAGATACTCCTCCCTCTTTGATCTCAAAACAAGCTCTTTAAACTCTCGGGCTTTTATAAAATCATCATCAAACATGAATTGTGTATAGGCCAATTCCCTCACATCATTGAGGTTATCTCTCCCTATAGCCACGTCCAACCTAAAGCTTTTCTAAAGAAGGCCAATAATAATTGGTCTTCGGGGATGGTACATATTGTTGAATTTCATCCATGGTGATATGAACATCTTCACTTTCATTTGAATTGATGGGATTTTCAACGAGTAATGGTAGTTGCTCAAATATCATCCTCTTTTGCGGTTGCTCTCTTGGGGGAGAACCAAAATCTACATTGATTGTTTGATGGCCAGGGGAAGGAGAGGGAGTGACCTGTGGTGGGTTTGATTGCAAATTTTCTCTAATAATAGGCCCTTGGGGCCTTCTGATAGAGAGATTAGGTCTATGCCGCTTTGCTAGTTTCTCTTCCAAGATAGGGGCCTTACCTACAACTCTATCAAAATTCTTCAACACCTCCTCAATATTTGAAATTGGGTCAACAATATCAAAAGATGCTCCACAATAATCCTTATCATTCTTTATCCTTGCAGGATCTGGCTTGTCGAATGCAAACCACTTCGCCTTTCTATTTTTTTACCTCAGATTCATCCTTTCAATTTCTTATGACATCTTCATTTAAATCAACCTGATGGCGAAAATCGGACCTTCTGAGCCTTTTCCCGACCTCCTGTATGAAACTTTTAGGGTCAAAATCCCTGAAATTTAATTGAGATAACTTGTATTCCCCAAGCATTTCTTTCAGCCTATCTAATCCTTCTCTAGTAAAAGTGAAATCTAAAAGGGTAGTAAAATAAGGGGAAAAAGATACTTTCTTTTGTTTGCCTAAATGAAAGTGATCAGTCTCATTCAATTGCCACATAATTTCCATGAATTCTAACCTGGGTGACACATATATGGGTAGCACATGGGGGCCTTTAGTGCACTCATATATTCTAATAACAACTAAGTTGTCATTGAGGTTAAAATATCCCCAGTTATGTTGTACTCCTAACTTCGGCCTCCTCTTTTTCGGCCTAAGGAAATCCAAAATTTCCATGTGCAATCTAACTCTAGGTAGACTCTCACCCAACCTTGTCATGACTTGTCTTACAAAGCAATTCTCAAAAAAAATATAGTTAGACTCATTACAATGTTTGTCCAAAATATGGGTCCAACATTGCATTGGGAGATCGTTGCCTTCTTTATCTTTCATGTTTAGTTGTAAAACTTTGCTGAAATGATATTTCCCTTTGTACAAAAGCATATGGAAAAGGAGAGAATACTACATGAAATTCACCTTCGACTCCTTACCACTTTTCCTTCTCTTAATGTCCACTAGCCGATTGTGAATAGCATCAACTAAAAAGCTAGCATAGTCAAAGTGACTATTAACAAAAGGATGTTGTACATCAATAGCCATATACATAAGAGGTGTCTACTTTTTTAAGCCTACATATTCTCCCAAAACCTGGCATAATTCCCAATATGTTCTTCTAAAATAGTCTTCAAAAGAATTGACATCAAAAGGCTCATGTTTGATAGCAAGGATTCTCAATGACTTTTCATAGAATCTTTTATGTTTAAACCTATGGATCCATTTCACTTTGAAGCTATTTCTATCTTTCTTGTATTTTATTCTAAAATAAGTAAGGTCTGTAACCTTATTTGCGACCACGTTGTGTCTAAAAACCCCACAAATAAACTCCCTGGATATATCCATTACGATATTTCCATTCAATGCCCTAATTACTATGATATTTACATCATACCCAAAAGCAAGGTGTATGATGCGTTCCACATTTATAAAGACATTAGGAACAACCAGCTTCCCCAAATCATAGGTCCATGCATTTGAGATAGGGGAATGGTGGTTTCTTTTTCCATACCAATGTAAGAACAATTCCCACCCAGTGACTGTGTCATCTTGATACTTTAGCTCAACATCTCTGCAATTTGTAGCTGTCTACCATCCCCTCTACTGCATTAGGGTCGAGGTTATGTTGATGTTGAGGATTTTTTGAGGAACCTGACAACTGGGCCAAAATATCATCCTCAAAGGGTCTTTTAGATGTAGAGCCATAGGGTTGGGTGTTTGACTGACTCATAATTCCATAATGATTTAAAACTAATTTCTACAGTATTTTGCAATAGAGTTTGCATACCTAATTATGAGCTTCAAGAATAATAATGGTGATTTTTTCCAAGAAGGGCGTACCTATTTTTTAGTTCACTCAAGTTGACATGGAACGAGCATACCTCTGCAATTTTTCCTACTATGCTGGAACAAACAAATGAGCTGAAAATTTATGAAAGTAATTATGAGCCATCATCCATTACATCCGACATTACTTCTTGTCTATGGGAGTGTAGTTCATTCATCTACCTGTTTATCGATTTTTAACATGGGCCCTCCATATGGAAAGCAACGTACAAATCTAAAATTTCAATGATAAGTAAAGCCTTGATTTTCTTGAAAATGACACAATCGTTCCCTCTATCTAACCAAATTCTCCCATGTCCCACGTGAGAATATCGTCACACAATGTCCTTCTGCAATTTCACAACCAAGGAAAGGACATTTTGCTATGGGCCCGTGGACTTGCAGAATCCTTTATCTTCCACCACATAATGAACTTAAAACAATAAAATTACAAAAAAGTAAAGGTTTTTATTTTTATTTTATATCTAATACTAAAGGGGCACTTCCTAGCAAAAGGGGATGTGGGACACACATCATCGATACCCATAAGTCATAACTTAAATACCAGTCAAAAAGTGAATGATGTCAACAACAAAACATAAGAACACCAAAGTTTTAGGATAATAGGGTTTGAGAAATTCCTAGGTTGCAGAACTAACAACCCTAATTTAACCAGTTGAGGATTACTACAAATTTTACATTGAGGTTATAGGATAATAGGGTTTTATAAAACTCTAGGTTGTAGACCTAACAACCCTAATTTAACCAGGTGAGGATTACAAAGAATTTTACGCTATTGTTTTAGGATAATAGGGTTTTAGAAAGCCCTAGGTAGTATACCTAACAACCTTAATTTAACTAGTTGAGGATTACCAAGAATTTTATATTTCAAACTATAGTTGATATTTTATATTGTATTCCTTGAAATTATGCATCATATTGAATAAATTAACATGTTATTAATAATTTCATATTTTAATTGTGTTAAACATGTACTTAGTGATTAATCACTCAACTCAATGCTTTAAAACATATTAACAACATGAGCATATACAACAATGAACATCAATAATCATTTAATGTGTATCTAGTAGTTGAATCTAGAGTTTTTCTTCAATTGATAAAATAAAGAATATAGATAATTGAACATCAACACATTACTGAATTTGAGCTTTCTATTAGTTTTTAAATGAAGGAATACATAGAGGCAATGTGAAATATTACTCAAAGACAACTTTGCACAGAACTGAGTTGAAACTTGGAAACTCATATTATCAATATCAAATTATTCTATCAGCTTTTGTAGCAACTACCGCTGTTCAGGTGATGTAATTGTCATTTGTTCCAACTGATGTTGTCTAACTTGAAAATTTGTTAACAATGAATGATTGAATTTGGATCTTGACTTGAATGTTTCAGCCAAAGTTACATTCAAGTTATCAGTGGTTTAATGGAATTCAAATAGTTCACCTCATATGGGTTCTAAGGAAACTAGTCCTAATCAATCTTCCTTGCACCCTCCATCTTCTTTTTGAAACCATCCTTTCCAACAAATCACTCATTTGTGTCAAAAGCCTTTGGAAAAATAAGCTCTATCATGTTCCTTACCTTTTCATGCAGCTTCTTCATCTTTGTTACAGCCAGATTCACAAATTCTATTGTTTCACGCATTCTCAAACACTTTTGAATGATAGATGACACCTTCATTGAGGCTTCAATCTGATTATTAATCCTTTTGATTTCAATTTATTGTCACTGGCTTGATAGGCTGTTTGTTGAACTTGATTTACAAATTTCTCTACTTCCAACACATTTTTGTTGTCCATTAAATATTTGTTGAGCTTCTTATAATGTAGTCTCATAGCATTAATAAATTGAAACAATTCACACCAATGATCAATCCTCTTCATTATTTCCTCCTAGATCTTTTGTTTCATATGGCTCATTGTTTCTCTACAAAATTTTGTTAACTTATTTTGACAAGAGTTTATATCATTTTTTGTTTCCATCAGTTCTGTGATCAATCTTTCATTTCTTTTTCTCTCTTTCTCCAATTTTTGTTCCCACTGTTCATTTTATTTCCCAATGCTTTGTCTTAATTTTTCTGAAGTGGCTTTTTCCTCATCATATTTCTTTTTGCTCTCATCTAACCTTTGCTTCAGTTCATTCAATTCCACCTCTATTTGTTTATCCTCTTTGTTTGTTGATGTAGAGGATTTTTTTTTATTGTTTTTTCTAATTCATTACTCTTGTTATCTGCTGCTTTCCTCTTTGCTTTTTCATTTGCTAGGTTTGCCTGTAAATTTTCTATTTGAGTCTGCAATATTTTTTCTCTCTTGATTTAGCAATGATTTGTAAACCAATTCATTGTTCTTCTTCGATACATTAATTTTGTCAATATTTTTTAATCAAGAAAAATCCAATTGGAGACTGCTCACCTAAAATTTAGATCAATCCATCTAATTTTCTGATTTATTTTGAACTATGGGAATGAAAACCATGTACCCCATGATTTCTTTATTTGTGTCAAATATGGGTAATACCATGGTTGTTGCAGGTTTTGAAGTTACAATAGACTCACTCTCCATTAGTTGCTTCCTTTCTTTTTTATACAATTTTAATTTCTTTTTAAACTCATCAATGTAATGAAAACTTGGGGACGTAGGAATAATGGAATTATTGAATGGAAAAAAACTAGGAGTACTTGTAGTTGTTCTTGCAGCCACACTAATTGGGGGAGTTCCTGGAAATAACTCCTTTGTGGTGGAACTGGTAGTTGGACTTGGACCTATCAAAATCCTTTCCCTCTTTAGTATGCCTTGATCACTTGGTGTTTGTGTGGTATCTTGTATTGTTGTCCTCTTGTGTGTAATTTGTTGTTGTAGCACATGTTGACCACTACTAGTACTACTACCCATACCATCACCACCAGTGGCAGTGGCAGTTGCACTAGGTTCTCCACCATGGGCATGTCCTAGTTGTGATTGTATTTGATCATGAGGATTAGGATTTGAAGCTCTAACAAAATGAATTGTTTCAACTGTACTTGTATGCCCTTGGTCTACTTTTTCAGCTCCAAGGCTAGATTTATCAATTGGTTTTCTATGCTCTACATTTGTTATCGTCCAAGGGCCTTGTCCTTGGGACCCCAAAGGACCACCTTCATAACCCATTTTTTCATCTATGGTTGCTCTTGAAGTATATGCTTCTTTTGTGGCCTCACTTAAACCAAATTTTACATAGCTTTGTTCTTCCCTATCATCATTAGATTCATCATCAGTTTATTGATCTTCCTGTTCATTGGGATGCTCTATATTCCATAATTTGGTAAACTTATAATTTTCTTCATTATCTCTAAAGTCTGCAAGAGTTTTTGGTTCACCTAGCTCCTTCTTTATAGACCAAAAGGTAGTAATTTTTTATCGTGACCAATTTTTATTTTTAACTTCCTTATCTATAGAATCTGGCATTTTTACTCTACTAGATGGTTTATCACTTTTTTTATAAAAAATGTTGTACCTCTTGATTGTCTTTTGGTGCAATGTCATAATTTCTACTGACAATTGTTCAAAGGAAATACCTTTCTCAGCAACACTTTTCTCCATTTCTATTTTGACCTCATCCCAAGATCCTTGTTTCTCAAGTTGTTGAATAGGACAGCTGAGACGGGGGAGGGGGGTGAATTAGTTATCATAGATTCTAACCTTCAATTC
Source organism: Sequoiadendron giganteum (assembly GCA_007115665.2). Lineage (NCBI taxonomy): Eukaryota > Viridiplantae > Streptophyta > Pinopsida > Cupressales > Cupressaceae > Sequoiadendron > Sequoiadendron giganteum. The sequence goes on along the minus strand of CM021100.1, from coordinate 685,752,534 downwards.
AATTACTGAAACTAATACATAAAATGATTAATGATTAAACATCAAATGCCAATGCACAAACTCAAATCCAATGCACAAACACAATAACACAAGATTTATGTGGAAAATCCAATGAAGGAAAAACCACGATGAGGATTAACTCACACTATATAGAATATCAAAACTGATTACAAAAAGGTTCACTGCTTAAGATAAGGCTCACTGCTTACAATAAGGACTCACTGTCCAATAGGGCTACAACTCAAAGGGCTCACTACCATAAAGATACAAAAGATGGCTAACCGCTAAGATACAATGATAGTGGCTCATTTCCAAAAGATTGAATTGATAGGATACACCTTTCTTGTGCAAATTTTAATTCTGGATGAAGCCCAGAATAACAAGTACTACATTTTAGTAATCGCTCAATAATTTTTTCCTGATCATACACTTTATCGTCTTCGCCTATTTCTCTTACTCTTTTCTACTGCACTCTCTTTCTCTTTCTTACTTTCACGCTCCTTTTCTGTCTCTATGTTTGTCTCTCTTTTCTTTTCAGAGAGTCTCTATGTCCCTTTTTTTTTCTTTTTCTTTTCTGAGAGTCTCATATATATATGTATGTATATCTTATTTTTCAATTAGGTCGGCCAAAACATCCATAAGACATAATTAGTCCACGTAAAATATTGCACACGTTGAGTCGGCCAAGATCTTCAAGTATTTGAATTATAGCTTGTCTTCATGGTAGAAACTGGACCTAAAAACCAACACACTGGACCACCTATAATGGTCATCTTCGATGGGAAATAGCTTCTCGTAAACAACTCATACATTCAGTGCTGTGTTGACATCAGTGACAACCTATTGACATTAATGACAACCATTTGATGCAAGTTTCAACTTCCAACAATCTACCCCTTAATCATTGATGGCAACACAAGATGTGAAAATACAACAACAACAAACTTTGTAATTCTTCTGATGAGATGAAATGATTTTCATTATTTTTCACGTGCTTCCTCTCCCCCTTTGAAATCAATAGAAAAATAGATATATCTCCCCCTTCACAAAATTTTACAAAAATAGTCTTCAAAAAGGATAAAAAATGGTTATTTACCTCAATCCTTTTCCCTTAAAATATCTCCTTGTATTTTTCTTTCAGCTTCAGAAGACATGTGTTCCAGGAATCCATTGCTAACCTAATGTTTAAACAAATACTATTGTTCTTCGCTATTGAATCAATTATTTCTAGAAGAGCATCTGTAATAGCAATATTTTGTGCATTATTCTCAGCTTCCACCAAGAGACCGAAAAGCTATTCCAATCTCAACTCAATTATCTCTTTAACTTTCCAAAAGTTCTTCACAATACCATCCCTCTATACCATAATGATTGCAAGTTTAGATTGTAAGGAATTGATCCTTTTCTTATGCATTCCATCCTTGTCATTAAGGATATCATAAGTTTTTCCAATAGAATTCAATTCAAGCTCAATAACATTGATTTTTTCTCTGAAGTTTCCAATAGCAATAGACCATCGAAGACAATACCTATACACACTGTTTACACTCTTGATGCATATTTTCAATTCATTTATACTCTCAATCAATTTCTTCTATGCATTTTGACATCTTTCTTCTATGGCTAATTGAATTTTGTCTTTTTCTACTGTTTCACTAGGTGACGGTGCCATTAGTCTTTCTTCAATATGCTCAATCAATACTTCTAGTAAAGCACTTGTCACATCACTTAGGTCAATATCATTATGAATTATATAAGTAGCCAGGGCGTCTATAATCTTATCCTATTCATATGATGGTCGTAACAACCATTCATTTCCAATATTCTTCAGTTCACCAGTTTGCTCAAGAATCTTCAACACCTTTTCCTTAGTAAACTCTTCTTCATCATCAGTTGATGCCAAATCCATTTCTTCTATAATCTTTTCTTCTTCCTTTTCCTCTAACCTCAACTTCTTTATTTCTGAAGGAGAGTTTGAGATAATTCTTCTTTCTTTCCTCTTTCTGGAGGATGATCTTGCTTCAGACATCCCAATTAGACTAAAATCATGCCAAAAATCCATACAATTATCTTATTTTTAAAGTATTCTTTACAAAACTTTTCCTTTTCTACTAGACATTCTAGATATCGGTATATCTGCTTTCCAATTGGTATAACTGACTTCCACACAACATTCTTTTTCAATGGTAATGATTTCAAAAAATACATCATTAAACATATAACCAGAGATCCAAAATGAAAAGAGTAATTGGCATTCTTTTTCATAGTTATATTCTCCATTAATTGAGTCCTTAGTAACTCACACAAATCAAAATCCTCTTTCTTTTGAACCATTTGATGTGCAACATAAACGACAATCGTCGAAGTAGAGCCTTCCCTATTTCTAAAATAAATCTGATATGAAATATCATATGTCAAATACCTTATCATCGAGTCGATTATAGTATCAATTAGAAGTGCCCTTTGATCTCCTGTTACCCCAGTTAGGGTTTCAACCTCCTTGTTCTTTATTGACTTCTTGATTGGAATAGGTCCATTAATGCATAATCCTATTATTGTTGTAATTGCTTCCTTCATGATCTCATAGGGTTTGTCGAAGATCATCTGATCACGTTGAATTTTGCTTAAGATAAACCGAACAATGTCCACATTCAAATAGTATGGAAATTCGCTCCAAATGTCTAAACCCTTGTGCCATAAATTCTTGATCATTTGCATTTGCTCAAGTGAAAGAGAAGTCTCAAAATTTTGAATCTTTTCATGATCAAATTCATCAACCTGTAAGTTAATCAATTTTTGTAATTCGTTATTGTGCAGATTAAATACCACCATTGCCTTTGACTCCATTATTCCAGCCTTGTTCTTCGTACTTTCACTTGCTAATAACCCTAACTCTTTTTTTCTTAGCTCGTTCTCTTCACAATGAAGATGACTACTCAATCTTCCTTATTTAACTTGACACTTTTAGGGTTTCATCATTAAAGGTAATTTATTGCTTGTGACATCATCATTTGTACTTTAGTTTGTTAGTACCTTATTCTGCCAAATTTGTCAGATCAATTTTTGCATTTATTGCTTTTTTCAGTTTTTAAATTGACAACTATCTTTGAGAAACACTGTGACTTAAGGGGGGCTCCACAAATTTCCTGATTTGCATATTTTCTGCCATAATTTTCTTCAACGCCTTCAAAATAGAGATTCTCATCACATATCCATGTGTCTTCACATGATACCTCATATATAGGGGGCTAAAAAAATTCTATGAATGCTCCCCTGAAACCACTATTGGTTTTAGTCCTTAGAAGAGGTATTTGCACCCGATTTAGATACAAGGTTATTTGATTCATCCTTGTTCTCAGGTTCTTCCTTCTTTCTCCAATTTTTTTCCATTTCTCTCCTTACTTCTTTTGGATCTATCTTGTTCATAGGCTTGTTCTTTTGTTTCGAATTTGGTTTCTTCCCAATTTTTCTTTTGCAAATTTTTGAGATATGTACTGGTTTGTTGCAAGTGTAGCACATAACATATCCAAGATCAAATTAATTTTATTTTTCCTTTATCCTATATGTATTAGCCTTGTGTCCAAATATATTACATATGTAACCGTAGCCTTGAAAATATTGAATTCTTCTATTTGTATCAAATTTTTTTATCATCATATGGTTTCTACATATTGTAGTTGTATGTCCAAACTTGTTGCAACTATAACATTTTCCAGCAAGGAATCCATCATTCTAACTCATTCTATTATGTTTTCATCCTACTTCTACATTCAGTTGCTTTATGTCCAAATTTATTGCATGAGAAACAAAAGCCATTAAAATATGGGTACCTTTGAGCATTAGGTTGTCGGATGGGTATTCTTTCGTTATTAATCCTTCGATTCTTGCCTTGATAAGTATTGCCTTGAAATTTTCTTTGATGGTCCACTTTGTTGAAAATTGGATTAGTCTTTGAACTTTGTCCTTCTTCAAGTCCTAGTCCACCTTTATCCTTTATAGGTTTATGAGATGAAATCAATTCATCAAGCATTGTGGAGCCTTTCTTGAACCTTTCTTCATGAGCTTTCACTTTTTCCAGATCAGCTTTAAGGGTTACTACTTCTTGTTCAAGCTTATCACATTTTTTTGTCTTTTCATTGATAATTTCTTTTAGGAATCCTTTGTCTACCTTTCTTTGTTCAACTTCCAATTTCAGATTCTCTTCCACTCTTTTGCTTTCTTCAAGTTTCATCCTTAGATCTTCAACAGTCTCCTTTGCTTCTTTTAGTTATTGGTAAAATTCTTTATATTTCAACTTGAACTTCCAGATCTAATTTCTTAGTTTTTGAATGCATTCCCCTGCTTGCTTGACATTTTCTTGCAAATATTCATTTTTAGACTTTGAAGTCTCTATTCTTAATTCTTCATCTAAGTCAAATCCCTTCATCATTTAGTTCAACCTACCAATATCTCCTCCAAGCTATTAAAATTATTCCAAAGGATCGAGCTCTGATACCAATTGTTGAATAGGACAACTGAGAGGGGGGGTGAATCAGTTGTCACATATTATAACCTTCAATTTAATTATCAAGACTAATACATAAACTGCTTAATGGTTAAACATAAAATGAAAATGCAAAAACTTAAATCCAATGCACAAACACAATAACACCAGATTTATGTGGAAAACCCAATGAGGGAAAAACAACAGTGAGGATTAACTTACACTATAAAGAATATCAAAACCGATTACAAAAAGGCTCACTGTCTACAATAAGGACTCGCTATCCAACAGGGCCACAACCTGGAGGGCTCACTACCATAGGGATACAAAAGATGGCTAACTGCCAAAAGATTGAACTGATAGGATACACCTTTCTTGTGTAGAGTTCAGTTTCAGATGAAGCTCAAAATAACATGTACTGCATTTTAGTAACTGCTCAATAATTTTGTTCTAATAGTACACTTTATTGTCTTCACCTTTTTTGCTTACTTTGTTCTGCTACACTCTCTCTTTCTCTTTCTTACTTTTACACTCATTTTTTGTCTCTATGTTTGTCTCTCTTTTCTTTTCAAAGAATCTTTATATCCTTCCTTTTTTTCTTTCTAGAGAGTTTCATATATATATGTATGTATACCTTGTTTGTCAATTAGGTTAGAAAAAACATCCATAAGACATAATTAGTCCACATAAAATATTGCACACGTTGAGTTGGCCAAAATCTTTGAGTATTTGAATTATAGCTTTCTTCACAGTAGAAACCGGACCTAAAAACCAACACACTGGACCACCTATAATAGTCATCTTTGATAGGAAATAGCTTCTGGTAAACAAATCATACATTCAGTATTGTGTTGACATCAATGACAACCATATGATGCAAGCTTCAACTTCCAACACAAGTTTTAAAGAAAGGGTTTACTTTGATGTTGAATTCTACTTGCATCATTCCTATTGGCCACAATCATTGATTTAATGGTGTCACATGGATCATACTACCAGTGACAAACATGATCGAAATTAAAAAAACTCAAAAGATCATGTACCACCATAAATTCTTTTCTCTCAAATGTAAACCCTTCACATGAAAAAGGTAAAGAAGGAAATAAGGTCTTTTGTTGACTGAAAAAGTGTATTTCATCAATACTTTGCATCTGCCTTACATATTCCATGGCAAAAACCCTTTTTGTCACATGTATTGGAAGTTTGTATGGCTCTAATCTTGATCCATGAAATCTTAGCACAATATATTATTCCATTAAGTACCAATCAACCAATTCTATTTCTTTTCCTAGTTGAATGTAATTTCTACATGATAGACAATCCAAGCATTGGAGTATTTGTAATTGCTTGATGCAATAGAGCCAAAAATTAGTCTACAAAATGATTGTAGTTCCTTCAAGAATCATGCATCCTTATCTTAGTGGTCCAATTCTTTACTATATCCATTTTCTTTTCCTCAACATTTTTATAGGGTTGAATCTGAAGCTTGTTGGTTTGAAACATTCCACTAAATTTGAATAGAAAAAATAGCACAAGTAGGTTGTGAACCTAAATTTCTTAGTGGACTTAAAGTGTGGACCTCCTTTAATCATTAAAAATTGTTCATGCATGGATTCTACAATGTGCTCAATAAATTTATATTTGACAGGTTGAGGTGGAACAACATAATGGATATTATATACCATTTCAAGGAGGCTTGCACCGACTTCTCAATTGCTATCTAGTCCAAGGAAAAATTCTAGCATGGAAATAGTATCTTGAACCCATGGTCTAAAAATATCAAAATCATAAGGAGGCTTATGATTACCTTTCAATTTGTTTCTAAATTCTTTGGTATCTTGAACTATTTTACTTAGGAAATAATTTTTCTCCCTTTCATCCATTGCTTTGTAATCACTAGCAAGCTTTTCTAGGTCAATGTGGATGTTTCCAAATTATTTAGTTGTAAACCCCAACACTTTTCCAAGTTCTTCTACATTAATGGATACAAATTATTCTTTGCTATCTTATTAATAATTACTCTTTTGTTATCATCATAATTTTGAGCACAAACCATGATAAATTTTGGGCAAAGGAAAACCTCATGTAACATCATGTGCCCTAATCCACTTACCCACGATGCACTGAAACTATTATTTTGCATTAAGTTTGTAGCCTTATTCTCAAATGAAAATCTAAGTTATGAGGTAAGCCTACTAGAGATTTCAAGATCATAAATATCATGGTATTGATTAGTGAAACCTGGGGTTTTAAGCAACCCAACATAATGCATTTTTTTATCTGATTTTGCTTTGCCTTTCCCAAAAAAAATCTTTGGTTTGCTAGTGGTGGTAGACATGTTTATACAATGTGAAATTGTGAACTCCCTCTTATTCCTCCTTAGTTTTTCTTAAGACTCTCAACCCTAAACCCAAACTTCAAAATTTGACAAAATAAGATTTTAAGAAATGATGAAACGTAGCAGTAGGAATTTTGTCTTTCACTTACCCATATTTTGATTCTTGAAAAGATTAATACTGATAGGCATGGATTGGCTTTGTTGGAACCTAGAATATCCTTGGTGCACTGAAATGAGCAATCTAAAATCTCCCTATGTGTTGACTCTCTCACTCAAAAATAAAATCACATAGCAGTAGAAAGTTCACTTATTTTTTTGAATATTAAAGTGAATGAAACATCAATGTGTTGCCACCAGACTACACAATTAGTACATTAATTTTTCGTAGTGACACTTAGAAATAAATTCTCAAAAAAATTCTCAACTGTTGAACTTTGTAAATCTAATGATTGTAGGGTGATGTTGGAGGTTTGAGTTTGCAAGCCTAGTGCTCTATGCATTTCATTTCGGAATACAACTACAACCATCCATCAAATGTTCATCGAACGGTTGAGTAATTTATGATATAAACAATAAACACATGTTTTAAAGTTGCTTTAAAATTTAGTGGCACTAGGATACACAATCCTAATGGATTCATCGAGATGAGTCCACGTGTCCATTTCATGGTTCCATGAGTCACATATAGATCTACTTGAAGCATCTTGCATACTCGTGAAATGCCTTTAAAAGAAAGACATTGATTGACATCAAGGCCAAGGGGCCCGTAACTTAACATTGCAAATAAATTAATAAAATGACTAATGATACCGGGAATTGAGGGAGAAAATCAACGAAAAACTAGAAATCAATAACATTTTTGCAAACCCTAACAAGAGTGACAACTTTTGGTGCTTTTAGTGTTTTTTGTCAATTTGATTGCAACTTTCTTTTTTCATTTGTATTGCTTTATATTTTAAATCTTCATGCAAATATTTCATAAATAGATAATGCGTCATGTCTTAAAGGAAAAAATTATTATTTTTCCAAGTTTATTAAATATTTTATTCCATTTACATTATATAATTTGAATAGACATTGTAAACATAAAATAATTCTTTATTGTAAATGAATACCGAAGAATAACACAACTAGTTTTTAGTACCACTAAATTACAATGATACATTATTACATAGCTTTTTAAAGATGAGATAATGCAAGCTCTTGCTTTGTATAAATGACACATGTCACTTTGCATCAGACACAATTGATTCTAAGTTGTTGGGTCGCTCACTGTTTTTGTTGTTGGTGACAATACAAACCATATTCTCAAACCACAGGGTTTGCCGACCATGGTTTGGATCTTGGTATCTCAATTATGGTTCAAAATTTAGAATATTCTCAATTTGATGCACTAGAACAACCTAAAATGACACAATTGATTCCAAGCTGGTAGTGGCAGCTATGGGATCTAGACCATATTATTAAACAAATTACTTTGAAAATCCATAGTGCTTGCCTACCATGCTGGGGAAATGGGAGTTGTAAAGATATAAAATATACCTATCCTATTTGAGAACCAGAGTCATGTAGAATATGAGGGGTAGTAAATCTACTCCCACCTTCTGCATGCAACTTCCATGCATTGGGATAGCACACAATGAGTCTTAAAGTCCACAGTTCCTCTTTGAAGGCCTCTATCAAAATAGAGTATGAGAATTCATCGGCTTTTAATGTAAACAAGATTAAAATAATTATGTGGGCATACTCTCTGTGAAAGCACTTATCTCCATCAGAGCTCCTCATCCTGGTTCAAAACTTGTCTCAAAAGTCAGGTCAACCAGATCAACTTCTTTTTAATTCCACCCATTCCAAACTTAAAAGAAATTGGTCTTTTACTTTTTAACTACATAATTGGAGGTATGAGAATTTAGAGTATCCCTAATAATACCACATCATCTTCTTCCTTAAGTATTAACCTTGCAAAATGAGAACCCTTATGAAAATTTGGAATACTGCAATAGTAAAGCCTTTAGCCTTATATGAATGATTTTAGTTGTGCTCACTATCCCTATTTATGGGCCACCACTACCAACCTGGTCCTTGTTTACTCGTGAGTCATGTGAGTTGGTATAATGATAATCGTGAAAACCAAGTAACCAACTTAATCATGTAACTTAAGTCTTACATTTACAATGTTTATTTTGATTGACATCTGGCTACATGAAAATTGTACCTCTATCTAACAAGATGTCAAAATCACCACTCAAACAATATAAAATCATTACAAATCTTATTTCAATTGATCATTGGATTAATGACATCATCATCTACAGTATGTCGTGTAGTTTTCAATATCAAGCTATCCAATCAATCACTTCGGATGTAGATATGAAATTAATCTGTGGTACTACAACCACACTTTATTCAAAGAAAGACAATCTGGTGAATATGCAAAAATCGATAAAAAAGATGGAAATTGATAAAAAGAAAGCACGTGCCACGTGCCATACTTTTTCCATTTTCAATATCAAGTTATCAAATCAAACATTTCGATCGCTTCAAATTAGAAGAGAAACCTAATTTTGAATCTTTTAAAGATTTCCCAGGTACATATGGCATTAGTCTGTAGTACTGCAACCACATTTTCTTCAATGAAATACTATCTAGCGGATATGCAAAAATCGATAAAAGGATTGAAAAATAAATGAAAGGTAGAGTACTTTGAGGCATTGAAAAGAGAGAATTAAATAGCTTGTTGTAGCTTAATCATTATCAATGCCCACTAATAAGTCACAATAAATTTCTCTCACATATGATCATAACTATATGTTGAACTTGAATCATACAAAAATAATAAATATCTTTCCAGACTTAAAAGCCACATTTTTATATTGAACAAATAAAAAAGGATTTACAAGAATTGAGCCATGAAAATTATTTTAATTTAAGTATCCATGAAGTACATAGCCAGCCTAGCCAAAAAGCCACTAACTGTGACAAAAAAACCAGTCATAAAATACATATTACAAGAGTTGTACAATAAAATATAGACACAATTCATTACTATTTTTTTTGGTAACAATAGCAGAGGTCGTCAACTGGGTGTTTGAGAAGGATGTGAATCAAATCAAACAAAGTAACAACAAAGAAGAAAAGGAAATCACCCAAATCCTTCCTCGAAAACTCCAAACTCTACAATGATCCATTGGTCATATCACACACCAAACCACACCTCATATTAACCATGACAAGAGCTTGCACTGTAGAAGCAACCAGTTTAAGTTTGGGGAAGATTCTTCCAATAGGCTTTAACCAAATTTCAAAATTGTAAAGCTCAAGTGCTAACTCCGATGAAGAAAGAGAGTAAATGAAAGGCTGCAAATAACATATTGCCATCATCTTCACCAAATATTTATCTAACAAAATATCCATGCAACTGGACAAGAAAGCATAAGCTACCTCATAAAATAAAGCACGGGGGTTGTTTTGAAGCAATTCCCTACCTATAATTATTCTTATAGCATCCTCAACATGCACATAGGGAATAGTAAAAACCATACCCAACTTTCGTCTATCATAGGCATTGTTGCTTCTTTTCTCCCAAAAATATTTGGGTAGCATGACACGCAACGAAGGCTCCATAATATCATAGGTAAAATGAGAATAGAGAAGAAAGAAAGCAAAGCCAAATATATTATAAATGATATGAAGAACATCAAGTTGGTGAAGTATATATAGAAGTTAGAACAAAGGCAATTACATCAAATACTCAACACTTGAACATTTAATTCACCACTTGATGTGACAATATTATTTCAAAAAAATTGATTCATGTCTTTAAGTGATTTAAAAAATAATAAAACATCAACCATTGATATTTTAAAATCTAACAGTTTTGACATTTGCTTCTAGAATGCACCTACAATCGTCTATCTTGCAATAATCGTTGATCTTTGATGAACTTAGCGTTGATTGTTGATTCCTTTTAGACCATTAAACATGAGCTAAATCTCGGTCCCACTGAGGACAGATGTCACAATCTTGCATTACCATGGAAAACTGATGACATCACCTTCTTAGTAGTGCAAGCGTGTAGGAGCACCCCAATCATTAATCATTGATCTCAACCATTGATTTTTATGAGCAAATATTTGCCACTTGACTTAAGAGATATTAAAGTATTTGATACTCCATAGAACTGATAATTGCCTAGGTCGAGGGTCTCGTCACCACGATGAATCCAAAGGCTTAAGTCATAACTTAAGCAACCTTCAACTTTTGGTAGCCAATCAACGATAAAATATTATTTTGGGTGTCATGACTTTAAGTGATTTAATAAGTAATAAAATGTATTGGTTTTTGAAAATCTAATGGTTCTAGTGTTATTGCAGAGGTTTGAATTCGCAAGTCTAGTGCTTCAGAAATTTGCTTCTAGAATGAAACTATAGTCATCCATTTAAATTCATCGAACGGTCATGGGTTATATTGATTTGCGCTGACATTTGACGTCAGACATAATAAATATGTTGACACTTGTCCCCGTTCCAGACATTTTATGAAGCAATTTGGATGTGTGAAATTTTTTCCCAGAATAGAACAATATGTAGCAATTGATATTTTTGCCACCCACGCTATGATTTTTTATTAACATACCGGTTTATTTTGCCAATGAATTTTTTATTGGTTTCAGATTATGTTTAATTCGCCAATGTTTTTTTGATTCATTTGAAAACAGGTTTAATTCCAATAAAAATATTTTTTTCATTTAAATTTTTTTTTGAATCACCAACAAAAATATTTTATTTGTTTGAGTACAAGTTTAATTCGCCAATAGATATATTTTGTTGGTTTGAAAACATGTTTAATTCACCAATGGAAAGATTTTATTGGTTTGAAAATAGGTTTTAATTGCCAATGAAAATATTTTATTGGTTTTAAAAAAATTATAATTCGCTAGGATTTTCCACAAACTTCTAGTGATTACAAAATATTCGCCAATTGATATTTTGTTCTCAAAAAATTAAAAAAACTACCAATAAAATTAATATTTTTTTGGGAAGTATACAATATTCATGAGGATTTTACACCTTCACCGATGGGGGGGTTCTTAAAGTTATCCTTGACAACCACCATGATGAAAACCTACAAAATAGGTGTCATGTGTAACAACCAATTATGTATGTGTACGATTCCAATTGGGAGCATCTTATCTCATGCATCATGACATTAATCCTAACACCACTATCAATCCATTAATTTTATTTTTCATTTGTCTTCCCTATTCATATTGATCTTGATAAAGACTAGGGGCATATACTTCAAACCATGCTTTTGGGAAAACTCTTAACATGGTCATTTTGACCATATAATATTGCATCTCATACCATCACCTATGTATCATTATCCAAACATTTCTCTTGGGGTCAAACATATTATCCTATTATGACATAGTCCTTGGAAGGAAAATCCCTTATCATCGGTGTTTGCATAATGCATATCCTCCCCAACCTTCACATATCCATTTCCATCCCACTAATCAATTTATCCACTCGTAGTATTCCATACATTGCTAAACACCGGGGGTAGGTGATTAATCCTGATTTTGAATAATTCTTGATATATGCCTTCTAGATCACTTTATGATCTAGACACCTTTGAAAAATCCAAAAAAATCAAATATTTAAAAAAATCCAAAACATAGTAAAATTTCCAAAAAATCAATTCACAAAATAATCTACCACGTCCATAATAAATTACCATTGTCTGGACATGAAATTTAAGCTAACACAAACCATGTAAAACCCAAAGCACATATAGTGTTCATGTAATAATCACAAATAAAGACTCTTGATTAAATATCTACAACCTATTGATATATTACCAAATCCACTTTAAACATCTTATCCAACAAATAATGCCTTAATGGATGCATCCTTCCTATAATAGGCATTATCCACTTTGAGCAAATATTCTTTGGCAAGAGAATTTGACATTTGTTGATCTGTTTGGTCTTTGAGTCTTTTTTTACTTGATTTCTCTTATTGTCTTATTCCAATGTACCTCAAGGATATCTCAAAATGATTAGAGGAGCAATAATGGGGAAAAGTCATTGCTTTCATATACTATGTTTTTGGAATGTCTTTAAGTGTTTCTATGACATGTATGATCCTTGTGTGCATTGAACTTGATTCTAGAATTCACAAACTTCCCTATGTATATAAGATCATTTAAATACCTTTATACATTAGGATTGTAATGATTTGAAACTATGTTCCCTTTCATATTCCAATAAGGTTCTATTATGTCTAGTATGTTTAAGAATAATCCTTGTTTGTTGTATCTTCATCCTGGCAATGAATACTAAGGTCACCAAGGTTTGTATCAACTTGGTGTACATATATCCACTTGTCTCATATCAAAAAAATTAGGCAAAAGGATACAAATTTTTCCATGGATTATCATGCTTTGGTGTACATACATCTGCTTGTCACATAATAAAATGCTCTATGATGATAAAAAAATAGCACTAAATAGAAAGCACAATATCTATAATTCTTTTTCATATCACATCTACATCAATATATCTCTATCCATCTATCTCATTTCCATCTACTTCATTTAATTCATCATATATGATATTAAGTGACATCAATTTACAATTACCATTTCCACATTTTACCTCAATACACAAATCTACCTTTTCTATTTTACTCACACCCTTTCCATGAGCCAATACTCCTTATCATCATGTTCATTAACTTATTCCCCATCCCTTCCTAAACATCAACCAATATATTCACATACATAGGCTAACATCTACCATATATTTCACCCTCCCCTTTACCATAATTCATTCACCTCATCGAACACTTGCACCATAACCATAAGCATTTATGCTATAATCTTCAACAAATATGCTACACATTCAATCATCTGTGTCATAATCTTCAACAAATGCACCACACATTCAATAATTTGTGTCATAATCTTCAACAAATGTATAACATATTCAATGATTAGTGTCATTTCTTACATCATATGCACAACTATCATCTACAAACACGTCCAAGTAATGAGTATTTGCACCCATCACAGGGTGATCCCACAATACTGGTTTACAATTTTTGGGCAAATTGGACACTGAATTGATTTTTTTTAACAAAATCTTCACTTTCAAGCTCCTATAGCAGCTAAACTGTGAGGAATTTGAAGATGATGCAAACTAGTGATTTGTGACGTTTTTTCTATAGATTCTAAATATATTTTTTTCAAAAATTTTGGAATGAAATTGCAGTTCTTTTTCCATCTCCTTTGAAAACAAGCTTTTTAAAAAAATCAGCATTTTTAGGGAGTGACGCTCATCGTATACAACATAAAATTTTTTGTATCAAGGATAAAATTCTATTTTTTTCAAATTTAGATTTGTAACTATGATATCTAGCACTTTCATTTGGGTTCATAGTGTTTTATTGAATATTTTTTATTTAATCAAGTTTCAAAGTCAAACCAATTACAATTCAAACATAGGCGGACTGTATACAACATATTTTTTTTGTATGTATCTAAATTCTTTTTTTTTTGAATGGATTAAGGACATCAATACCCAACCCGAACATATTTTTTAAAATTTTATTTTGATAATCTGCTATTTTTCCACATGTGTGGAACATAGAGTTTGATTTTTGGTGAAAAACCTATGTTTAATAAAACTAAAAAATACATACATAATAAAACCAAAACATATTAAAATTATATCTGTTGGATAGCTCGTACTGAGGACTACTATCTTGCAATTTGGTTGGTGAAAGGGGTTCACTTGAATCTTGATTTCGTTTGAACCCCCGAAAATGATTTTCTTTTGAGTGGGGGTAGTTTTTGGAAGTTTTCTTTCCTCATTCAAATTGTAAACCACTTTTGTGGGTTCACCCCACAGGGGCAAATGCGCCACTAAAGTAAAGAGCACTACCACAAATGTGTCTGATTCCTCATCAAATTCACCTAAATGTCATGCAAATGTGCCATATAGCTCATCATTTGCACTATTCAATAGATCAGTTGCTCCCTCAATTGACTCAATTATGCCATCCATTGACACATTTGCACCCCACAACGAACGACATCACTGCACAAATGTGCCACTGCTATGAATGTGCCATCATTGTCCATGAATGCATCGTTAGTGACCACATTTGTGTCATCACCATTTTTAATTACGTAAATGAACTAGATCCTTGCAAAAATGCATCAAGTCATTTATATCATTATGCATATGAACTAGATCCTTGTGCAACTATCTCTATCATTGAAAAAATATATTAAATCATTCAAAATGTTACACAAATGAACTAGATCCTTACACAATTTCCCATGTCATTACACAAGTCAACTATATCATTATGCACATACTTCATATCATTACACAAGTGCAATAGATCCTTATGCAAATGTGCCAAACCAATGCACCCAATGAGGCCATTCCCACCAACTTATTAAACAAATGTCTATCATTAACATTACCCCACCTTCCTCGTCATCTCTATCACATCTCTTCAACCCTTTTCACAAGATTGACTGAGAAATTTCATTCCACAATCAAACTCCTGAGGGGGCATATCGACTCCATTTCATTGGTTGTGACATGTCATCACTTTCTTTGTAATAACACCATAAAAATGCATTGTCTCAAAGAGGGCCAAAATATAGACACCTAATTTTGACTAACGCATTTTCATCCACAACGAATCTTTTTTTCATCATTTGACCTAATTAATATGTCTTCAATATCTAATTAAATAATTTCATTATTTGATTAAATTAATCATCATTTTCACTTCATCCTAATAATTAAATGATTTTTATAATTATTTAATTAATTTAAATTTTGAATTTCTTCTTAATTCCACATTAATTAAATGATTTCAAATTATTTAATTAAATTATCTATTTCACCGCTATTCATCTATATTAATTAAATAAATAATATTATTTAATTAATTTACTAATTATTCTTCTATTCCAAAGTTAATTAAATAATTCATTATTATTTAATTTATTATCTATTTCTCATCTCCAAATTAAATAATTTATTATTTAACTAATTCCCATTTCCTAATTTAAATAATTATTTTAACTATTTAATTTATTTTTCAAACATTATCTAAAATGAATAAAATCATTTATTTTATTTATTAAATTCAATCTTGCACAATTAAATAATAATCTAATTTATTTAATTATTATATACTCATGCAAATTTCACCTCACCTATTGACTACGACTTAATTTCAGTCCACTCATCAATTAGATCCACTTCACTCCCACTCACTTCAAGTCTATTGAGCCATCAATTCAATCTACTAACTATCAGTTTCATAAAAACACTATCAATTCTCTTAACTGAATCATGCAGTTAGTTATTTGAAATCATGCATTCAATTAGCAATCAATAAATTCCTCTCATCAATCCTCCATTATTGATTTGTTTTAGTCTCTCATATGATCTCGAGTCTCGATTGTTGATTGGTGTCACCAAAAATCTATAAATGCAACCCTCCAATCTTTCATTTTTCATCTCAAATCATGCAAAGAAAATACTCTATTTTGCAGGTACTTATATGCTATTGTGCTTATTAAATATCTTAGAGCAAAGGACTTACACCATTCTCCAAGGGTGAAATAGAGGAGAACAATGGAGCTATGCTAAAGTTGATTGTGTTTCAGTGTATGTAAGGATTGCATTTCATTTATTTAATTTACTCTATTTCACTTTATTGATTATGATCTTCTAATTGTGATTTCTTGTTGATTAATGCTTTTATCTTTCAATTTCATAGTTAAAATATTTAGGTCATACACTACTTATCTCTATTATGCACTATAATCCCTCAATTGAGTGGCCATCTTGATAGAGGTTCTAATTCTTCTACTCACATAATCAATAACAAAATGCAACAATACTTCTTAAAACATGATGAGATTTTTCAATTGAAAGATATTATCTTACTTCATGTATCAAAAATGTCAATTTTTATTTACTTAATAATAGGAAAGATATATAAATATGAATTGATTCCTAGATTATAGCATCATGGTGACATGAATTGATGCCATTAAAATTTTGTTGCATAGATTTATAAATAAATTCTAAGTTGAATTAAATTAGAATAGTTTAACTACATGAGAAATTATTATAAAATAGGAGTCTTCTATGCTTATTAATTTTTGGAGAATTAATTATCTTGAGGCAATTCACAGCTTTAGGAAAAATAGGAGATGTTTCTCTCCAAAAATCCTCTTGCAAATACCTAGCTTGTGACAACTCTAATATGCTTTGAGAATTTTAAATCTCTATAGATGTTGCACTATATAACTTGTAACGCCCCGCCACAAAACCCTAGAGGAAGATGCAACTACAACGGAAGAAAATATATATATATATATATTTTTTAAAGTGTAATTAATAACATGCAAAGTGCATACACTAATGCATACATCCTCTAAGGTACGCAACCAAGCTTACAACTAAATCCCATAACTTAAAACAATAACTCATTCATAGCATATAAATTATTACTCATGAATTAAAGATCATACATCCAAAGAAATAAACACATCACATAAGATAAAAGTACATAAAAGATCCATAGATTGCATAATTCCAAATAATATTTACAAGCTCACTTCTGAGATGAGATGAGTAAGATCTTACAATAATGTTACAATAACGAGAATCCTCCTTGAATACAATTGAGTGATACATATACTAAGTGACAACTGATACCATAATACATAAGAGATAGAACATAATAACTAGTACACACAAGCTCTCCAATCTGGGAGATCTCACCATCACCAACATAAGTGGGAACCCAACGGAGTAAGGTGCACGTTCCACCCAACCAAGTGGTACCCGAAGGCCCACCCCTTGTGCTAGGAGATAGTAACAAGGCTTCCTCAACAAAGCCTACAACCTCTAGACACAAACAATCACAAGTCTATCTAAACACATACCATACTTATCACAAAGGGTTACATTGCTTCCAGAGTAAAATAATCATGTACATCACTGAACCAAACAAACTGTTGTCATAGGAGAAGCGTCATCACAAAGCCACTCTCCTATTGACAACACATGGGTCTAATCCATAACCCAAGGGTAAACTAGTGCACACATTTGGAAAATAATTCCCAATCCAAAATATAAAGGCATCACATCCCTGTTTGTGGTAACCAGGTGATTAACTGAATACAACTAAACACAATACCCAAAGAAAATCAAAGAGCTGAAACCATAAAATACAACCCCAAATAATAAAATACCTCATCTGGAAGACTTACAAAATAACAACTAACACTTCTAACCGATTTCCCCCAGCAACGTGAACAAAAGAAATCACATTCAAAAGGGCAATAAAGACAAGAAATAAATCTACCATTAGGATTTACTAAATTTAATTTCCCTTCAATGAAATACCATAATATATTTCCCAAATAAACTAATTTAATCAAATCTCTTTCATAGACAGTAAAGGTAATCTAATCTATCTGTTATTTCAATTCCTCAATTAATTTTAAATAAAAATATCTATTTCTTCTTTAAATCTTTCATTTTAAAATCAATAATAAAATCTTTCATATTTAGCTTCAATTTTTCCAAATCAATAATAAAATATATTATATAAATATTTCAAATTTAACTTCAATTTCCAAAAATAAATACTAAAAGAATATATAAATATATATATATATATATATATAAATACATATTAACACATAAATTTATGCATTTATATTTATATGCAATATATATTAATTTATATATTAAAAAACCATTAATAAAAACAAAATCGTGTATTAAATTTAGGTGAAGGATAAAAATTTTGGCAGCCATTTTATGGCTACGTCAGACACATGTCAAGAATTGTGAAGGGTGCGGGTATGTGGGGATGTTGCTTGTAGAAGTTGAGAAACCCAACCTCACAAGCCCCAAGAATCACTTGCATGCAATAACCTATCACAAAGTATGAAAGATGAACAAAACAAAAATACAAGCCTATATGTATATACAAAACTATCAAATGATGGTTTCAAATGAGCTATTGGGTAAGTGCACCAATCTGTGACACAATTTCGGTGCCAAATTGCAAAAAAAAAACCGTAATAGGCCATATTGCGCTCGCCAAATTTGGAGAGCACCAAGTTTGGCGCTCGCCAAATGGCTTGAATTTTGCAATGAGTTGAGAAGTGTGAGTTCTCTTTCTTTTTGCAATGAATTTTGGAATGCATTTTTTTAAACTCTTTTATTTTCGCTTTCTCTTCTAGGGAAACTATATACATGAAATAAACATTTAAGTATAAGTTGACATTTACATATGGACATTTGCTTTCTTATACTTTAAGTTATATTACATGTATATAGGCAGGATGTTTGAGAGTGGTTTCATATCTCTAGGAAATATAATGCAAAATCTAGTTTTTGGAAGATCTTAAAAATTTCAAACTTAGTCAAATTTCAATAATCAGCAATTCAAATTTTAGAAATCAGGAGGTCAAATTTTAGAAGTCAACAAGTTGTATCATCTTTATCTCTCCTTCTCTCTAATCTCTATCTCTCCACTCCCTCTCTCTCTCTCTCACTTCCTCTCTCTCTGTCACACACCCCTCTATCTCCTCCCTACATCTGCCTCCCTCCCTCCCCTCTCTACTTCTCTCTATCTCTTCTCTCTCTACATCTCCTTCCCTCTCTACTTATCTTTATCTCCCCTCTCTCTCTCTCTTTACCTACCTCTCCCTCCATCACTTTGTATCTCACTTATGTCTCCCTCCCTACCTCTTTCCCTCTCTACTCTCTATCTCTCCTCTCCCTCCCTCTACCTACATCTCTCTCTCACTCTTTATCCCTCTCTTCCCCCACTTTCTCTCTAACTCTCTCCTCTCTATCTCATAATTCTCTCTCCCTCCCTCTCACTCTCCCCTCTCTATCTCACCACTCTCTCTCTCTCTCTCTCTCTCACACACACACAAACCTCTATCTCCCTTGCTAACACTCCCTCCCTCCATCCTTCCCTCTCTACTTCTCTCTATCTCTCCTCTCCCTCCCTCTCTCGACCTCACCCTCCCTCCACTTCTTTTTGTCTCTCCTCCCAATATCTCTCACTATTGTCCCTCCCTCCCTCCCCCTCTTTCTCTCTCAATTGATCTTTTTCTCTATCTCACCATTCTCTCTCTCTCACTCACACACACACCTCCCTATCTCCCTCCCTCCCTCCCCTCTCTACTCTTTATCTCTCCTCTCGCTTTCCCTCTCTATACATACCTCTCCCTCCATCACTCTCTCTCTCCATCCCTCTCTATCTCACTTATGCCTCCTTCCCTACCTCTTTCCCTCTCTACTCTCTATCTCTCCTCTCCCTTCCTCTACCTACCTCTCTCTCTGTCTCTCCATCCCTCTCTTTCTCTCACTCTCTCCTCTCTATCTCACCATTATCTCTATCCCTACCTATCACCCCCTCCTCTCTAAATCACCATTCCCTCTCTCCCACTTTCCCTCTCACTCCCTCCTCTCTAAATCACCATTCTCTCTATCCCACTTTCCCTCATTCCCTCTTATGTCTCACTTATCCCTTTCTACCTCTCCCTCCCTCCAACCTCCCTCTCTCTCTTTATCTCTATTTCTCATTCTCTCCTTACCTCTCTACTCTCTATCTCACCACTCTCTCCATCTCACTCTCCCTCCTTCCCTCTCTCCCTCCTATCCATCCCTCTCTCCTTCCCTCTCTACCTACCTCTCCCTCCACTACCTACCACTCTCTCCTTCCCTCTCTACTATCTATCTCCCCCCCTTCCCTCTCTAATCTCTCTCTCTCTCTCTTCCCCTTCCTCTCTCCCCTCATTTTATCTCCTCTCACTCTCTCTCCCTCTCACACACACTCACCTCTTTTTCCTCCTTTCCTCTCCCACCATCCCTCCACTCTCTACTTCTCTTTATCTATCATCTCTCTCTACATCTCCTTCCCTCTCTATTTATCTTTATCTCCCCTCTCCTTCTCTTTACCCACCTCTCTCTCTCTCTCTCTCTCTCTCACACACACACACACCTCTATCTCCTCCCTACCTCTCACTCCCTCCCCTCTCTACTTCTATTTATCTCTCCTCTCACTACATCTCCTTCCCTCTCTACATATATTTATCTCCCCTATCCCTTTGTTTACCTACCTCTCCCTTCATCACTTTGTATCTCACCTATGTTTCCCTACCTACCTAGGGTTGAGGGATTAAGGGTCAAGGGTTGAGGGTTTAATGTATAGAGTAGAGGGTAGAGGGTAGAGGGTTTAAGGGTTGAGGGTTGAGGGTTGAGGGTTGAGGGTAGAGGGTAGATGGTAGAGGGTAGAGGGTAGAGGGTTTAAGGGTCGAGGGATTAAGGTTTGATGGCTGAGGGTATAGGGTTGATGGTAGAGGGTATTGGGTTTAGGGTAGAGGGTATCAGGGTGAGGGTTGAGTGTTTAATGGTTTAAGGGTTGAGGGTTGAGGGTTGAGGGATTAGGGTAGAGAGGGAGCGAGAGATGGAGGGAGAAGTGAGATAGAGAGAAGGAGAGAAGAGGAGAGAGGGATAGAGATATATGAGGGTTGAGGATCCAATGTATAGGATAGAGGGTTGAGAATTGAGGGTATAGGATTGATGGTTTAGGGTATTGGGTTGAGGGTATAGGGTAGAGGGTTGAGGGTAGACGGTAGAGGGTATAAGTTTTAAGGGTTTAGGGTTTAGGATTTAGGGTTGAGGGTAGATGGTTTAGGGTATAGGTTTAAGTGTACATGGTTGAAGGATTAGGGTTGAGGGTTGAGAATTGAGGGTTAAGGGTTTAATGCATAGGGTAGATGGTAGAGGGTTTAAGGGTTGAGGGTATAGGTTTGATGGATTAGGGTTTAGGGTCCAACATATAGGGTACAAGGTATAGGTGTTGAGTTTTTAGGGTTTAGGATTGAAGGTAGAGGGTGGAGGGTTGAGGGTTTAAGGGTTAAGGGTTGAGGGATTAGGGATTAGGGTAGAGAGTTTAATTGGGTTTAAGGGTTTAAGGGTTGAGGGTATTGGGTAGAGGGTAGAGGGTTTAGGATTTAAGGGTTGAGGGTTGAGGGTTTAGTGTATAGGGTTGAGTGTTTAAGGTTTTAAGGGTTGAGGGTTGAGGGTTAAGGGATTAGGGAAGAGAAGGTGGGATGGATGGAGGGAGAGATGGAGGGAGAAGCGAGATAGAGATAAGGATAGAAGAGGAGGGAGGGAAAAAGATAGATGAGGGTTGAGGATCCAATGTATAAGGTAGATGGTTGGGAATTGAGGGTATAGGGTTGAGGACCTATAGGGTTGATGGTTTAGGGTATTGGGTTGAGGGTATAGGGTTTAAGGGAGATGGGAGAGAGAGATGGATTGAGTAAGTGAGAGAGAGACCTGAGAGAGGGAGAGGGGGTAGGATGGAGAGACTTGAAAGAGAGAGAGAGAGGGAGGGAGTGGGAGAGAGACAAAGGGAGGGAGGGTAGAGGGTTTAGTGGTTTAGGGTTTAAGGATTAAGGGTTGAGGGTTTAGGGTAGAGGGGAGAGAGATAGAGGGAGTGA